>PVLA01017614.1:0-16801 GCA_004027455.1 Hydrochoerus hydrochaeris
ACATCAAATTTCATATGATTGTGGGCCTGATGTAACTTTACTCATGAGTTCCTCAGAAATATTTATCCAATTTAAGAGGATTTGCGGGGAGATAGCGGTATCAGAAAATTATGGGACTGTATTTTTTTGAGACAGAGTCTTACTATGCAGTTCAGGCTGGCCTTGAACTTTTTGTGTAGCCCAGGAAGTCCTCAAACTTTCTGTGATCCTCCTGCCTTAGCCTTCCAAGTGCTAGAATTGCAAGTATGTGAAGCCATGCTGCCCATGGGACCATATTTTACAGTGCTATCAGGATATCTAGTTAGCTCTTAAAAAACCTAAAATTGTTTTATCTAGTAAAATTACTAAATTAACTAATGCTACACACTCTGGTACTGAAAAAAAATGACTCATTAAGGAAGGTAACTTTCCTTTTAAATGTAACTATAAAGGGAAAAAACTCATCATTCCCTCTTGAACACTCACTCTGTTCTTGGACAGAGGTACAAGCTAAGCAGAATGAAGGCCTGTTATGGTTTTGTGGGTGATTGCTGGATCAGTCCAGTGATTGGATTGGCACTACCCTAATCCTAATAGCCTCCATATAATATAAGAGACTGAAAGAGGCTTGTTGTCTCTCTTCCTCTTTCTCTTTCTTTATCTCTTTCTCTTTCTTTCTCTTTCTCTTTCTCTTCCTCTTCCTCTTCTCTCTCTCTCTTTCTCTCTGTATCTTTATCCTTGTTGCTTTTGCCATCTTCAATCACCATGAACTGCTGCCGTTCTATCACTCAGCCTTGGAGCCAGCTGATTATGCGTTGAAACCTCTAAAATTTGTGAATTAAATTAACCTTTCCCCTTTAATTTTGGATGTCTGGTATTTCTTCTCAGCAAAGAGAAAAGTAAGTAAAAGGACAGTTCAGTATATCCTCATGAAGAGAAACAGTAATGTAAAGTTTTATCTTCTCTCTCCAGATTTAGACAGGCTCTGATTTGAAATCCATCTTAGAAGCCATGGGATTGAGTAAACAAGAAATGAAGTAAGGCGAAGGTAGTAAGCTATCTTGAGTATCTCTGTCTATTTAGGTGGAGAACACCTTTCTTCTCTATAACTGCAAGATACAACTGCAACCATGCTCAGGGAAGAGGTAAACACCAGCCTTAAAGTTAGTGGAGCACTAGGAAAAAGTGTCTGTGGTATGAAAAATTTAACAGCACCAGATTGGGAGAAAAAAATCCAGATCTAGGATCATGGAATGACCAATTCTGAGCTGAGAGAATCTGGGTAGGGAGAAGGTACAACACAAAACAGTGTTAGTTTGAATATAGGGTCAGGCAACAAGTACAATGGTGGGGGAGAGAGTCTAAATCTAGACCTGTCACTAAAGACAGTGACCCTGTGTTCTACCTGCCTTTAAACCTGCTTAGATCTGTCCAGAGTGAATATGACAGCTCATCAAAACTAGACAGACAAGCTTGTCAAATCACAATCGGAATGTATATGGCATATAGACCTCCCCCTAGACTATAACCATGATAGTCAGTGCAGAGTCCAGGTCTTCCAGCACACCCATTCTCGTGTGTCAAAGATATTAAGTTGGTAGGAATGAGCCAGTCACACTACTAAAGGACCTACCTGAGTACTTAATTTGCAGTGGCAATGAAAGGATTAACACCCCCAATTAAAATTCAAATTATAGTCACCCTACTCTCCAGAGGTAGCCACTAAACTGGAGAAAATCTTTTAATGCAAGGCTCATTATTCCTCTCCATCTAAAAGGATACAGATAGACTTCTTTTATATCTTATTATCTAAAGTTAAATTCCTCCTGTGAGCCAGAGGGAAATGATGTCAAAATTAAATCCATAAATACATAGGCACACTGCAGGTGCTCCTGGAAGGTCTACAATGTGCTGAGTGACTCAGGAAAAGACATTCTTTAGACAATCAGTTGAACCTTTTTTCACAACCTCAAGACCTATGAAAACCCGTTTTTCATGCTGCTTGATTTTTCTCTTGGAAATTCACTATTTCCATTGGCCAGAGAGCTTGACCTAAATAAATGTGTGTCTTTTTTACACTCTTGACTTCTTGTTTTTCCAAAGGGAGTTTTATTTTTTATTTATTTAAAAAATAATTTTAAATAAATTAAAAATAAATAAATAATTACAACAGAAAAAAGGTAGAATTTTTCTAAGTCACCAGTGTTGATGGGCTACATCAGTCATCTTTCACCACGTTGTGTGTGACCACATAGGTGTTGAGTTCAGATTGCTTCATGCTCTAAATATCCTCTCCAATATAGATAGAAGTGTTGTAGAGCTAAGGAGTAAAAACTGAGAAGATTTTTGTTGACCACTTTCATGAGGCAGCATCTAAGTGTTTACACCAAAAAAACCAATCATACAGAAAAATACAGATTTGTTTTATTGATGGTGGTGGCAGGTGTACATTGTCAGTTGTACATTTGTATATAACATTGTATGAGTATTATTACTATTTTGCTTCCAAACTGCCCTACCTTGCTTTTCCATGTTTGCTCCCTTCAGGGGATATATCTTGGCTAAGTTAATGTGATTCTACTATTTTATTATTTTGATCAATATCCCTCTATGCTCTACATTTCCATTTTATTTCTTAATTTACTCTCCTTTCTTTCCCTTCATATCTCAAATCATTCTTCTTTTTCCCTATCTTTATTGGTATATAAATATGACCATTATAACCTATATTTTCTCTTGTTTTTTTCCTCATTCCTATATTTTTTTCTTTATTTTTGGTCTATCCCATATTACTAATATTTTTTTCAATTTCTGAGTTTTAAATGTTTTAAATTATATATTAATATGATTGGCTCTGTGGATGTAAATATTACCAGTTGATATACTCTCATGAAAGTTTTAGTAACAGGAATTAAGCCTAGTACTTTTAGTTTGTTGAGTGGGTGTTTTCATTCTACTTCATACACAGATCACAAAGAGAAAGTCAGTTACTAAAAAGATCTTTGCAATAGTGCTAGCAACTTCTATCCCAACTTATTTAAAATTTTCATCACAAAACAGTAAGAATCATGGGAAAATAAGCCAAAAAAGATAACTCCTAAAATGTACATCACCCTAAAGTATCTGAAATCCTAGATACTGAACTGAATGAAATTTCGAAGAATTTAAAAACAAAATATAGTTGAAATAATGAATAAGATCAGTGAGGATACAAATAAGTAGCTGAATGAAACAAGGAAGTCAGTGCAGGGTAAGAAAGACTATGTAAGATACAGAAGTTCTGAAAAACAACAAAGAAGAAAGTTTGAGAAAGAAGACCTCAATCATTTAAATGAAAAACTCAATTGAATTTCCAGGCAGTAAGCAAGAGAAATCAGAAGGAATCTATGGCAGGACTGTTATACAGGCTGGATACGCTGCCATGCTCAGTCAGTAACAATGAAAAATGGTATATTGTCCTAGGGGTTATAGATCAAAAATTTTCTATCTGTCTGTCTGTCTGTCTGTCTATCTATGCACTTTATGTTCGCTAAAGAGATGTAATAATGCATTACAGATTTATTTAATTTAAGATGCATGTGTGTATTTTTGAACCTGAAACCATAATAGATCTATCTATCTATCATCTAGCTATCATCTATCCATATAGCATCTATCTACATTTCCTAAACATGATAGATGTTTGCATAATTGATGATACTCCTAAATGCCAAGATATATTTGCACTAAACTATAAATGCTTTGAAGTTAAAAGAACTCTGTATTGTTTTCTATTCCCAGTATCATCTACCTTTTTCAAATATCTATCATATCCAAGCAGACAGCACTTTTCATAAGGTATCCTGGAAGTTCTCTCTTGGTTGTAAGGAGATCCATGGCTTTGGCTTTGACTCACACCATGTTCATCAGAGGTTTTAATCTGCTTCTTGTGCTCTAAGGATTCAGATTCTGAGCAGCATTCAGTGGTACATCTTGCATTGTGGCACTTGAGTTCATTCTTGTCATTCAATAAAAGTCCACATACATACATAATGACCCCACTAGGAAACAGGGGATGGGGTCAGCAGCCATAACTAACAAGGGTAGGGTACATTTCTGAAACTTGTACCTGCCCAGAACTATTTCATGACACTCTAGGAAACAAGGAAGGAAAGCGCATGTTCTTAGTTATAAATGTTTTCCAAAGAAAAAGAACAAAGATATATTTCTTGGGGAGGAAACACACAATGGTTTTGATCCCTACCTTCTCTGTTATGTCTTTATTACTGAAAACTTTATCTTCAGTGTCTTTGCACTTTTTAAAAGATTCAATGGTCTTATTGTTTAACTTAGTCTTGTTTGAAGAGTTTGCATGTCTGTGCAATATGTTCTTTGTGTTTCTTTATATATTTATAAATTTTTCTTCTGGTGATCATATGAAGTAGTTCAGACAGTGACTTTCATGAAGGGTATATAAAGTGTAAATTCTAGTCCTGAAAATTATACTCATAATTGAGCAAAACTGAGAAGTGTTTGAGAGAACAATTTATGAGATGTGAAATTACAGGTAAAGTGGTATATTTTTGTTCCTGTTGACATAGTTTCCACATTTTATTGCATGTAACTGTTGAAAATACCATTAATAAAATAAAAAAATAGAAGAGAACTTTGACATCAAAGATATATTGAAGCCTAGAATTATAAATTATCATTGTATTTGTATTAAGAGGATATATTACTACAATATAATGGGATTTATAATTTCTAGAAACTTTTTACATTTTTCATTGTTCCAATAAAATATTTTAGAGCAAACAACTGTATAATTATTAGCCTGATTAACGGAAAAGTTTTAATCCATGCACTCAAAACTAATTGAGAATAAATGCATTAAAATGAGTAGAATATCTTCACTATATTTCTAAATGTTTGCAAAGTTATAGTTAAGTCAGTTTTACAGATTAGATACCTTTTCAGACAGAAAATATTTTATGAATATCATTTATGTAAAAATGATAATATTATTTTCTAATAAGCTTTGCACTGCTACAGCAAATATGTGTAATTAATTGTAAATGAAAGTTTGGAAATATATACTTTTTACAGTCACATCTGTTGGTAAGTTATTTTGTGGGATTTTTATATAACAATAGCAAATATTCTGTTTCAATAAATATCTCTAGCTCATTGATTTCTCTTGAGAGTCAATAAAAAATGACATAATTAGGAAACCTTCTGATTAGGTACTTGTATTTCCCCAGTGCAAACAGGAATACACAATTTTCAAAGGAATTCACTACACTAAACTAGGAAAAACTCCACAGGGGCCTAATTTCTTCACTGTAAGTTCATCAAATTGTTCCCCTTAGGATAGTCATCATTTATTGTATTTATTCCTTCAGTAATAATTATTTGCTATATTATGAGTTCAGATTTTTAAAATATGCCAATCATTATTGTTAACAAGACCCACTGGGTATTAACTTTGGTAAATGTCTCTATCAGAGGTAAAGACATTGAAACATTGCAGTTAAAAAGAATGAAAGACAATGCTCTCAAAAATAGTGGGACAATTATCTTTAATGTTCTTGTGCTATGTAAAGCTCAAAAGTTTATCACTGATTTGCTTATATTTTTTCAACATTTATTATGGAAAAGAGATTTGTAACTAGTGTTTCTTTATGTAACTAGTGGTCCAAGGCAATCTAGAAACATTTTATTTAGAGGATCAATCACATTCATAGTTAAGAAAAAATGAATTTGCATCTTATGATCAAGGCTGATAAGCAGCTATTTAGTAGTATTCATTTTAAGTTTGCCAAAATGTCACCAAACTTAAAAACTAGTGTCAAAAGTCACTGACCATAGCTATAAAAATTAGAAAAAATATACAGTTACTAAGTGACTGAGTTATTAAATGGAACCTCAAGATGTGAAAACAAATGGAATTTCTCATTGGTGCAGAGAATATTTATAGGTAACTCAGGTAAATTTTGTGGGCACCTAGTACTGATATTACTGTAGATTGAACTCAGGAATCCAGGGGCTTCATGCTGAGTTAAATTACCAATCCTCAGTTTGCTTGTCTGTTTGTTTATTTGTTTATTTGATGCAATGCCTTACTAAATTGTTCAAGTTGTACTAATCTCCCAATCTTCCTGTTTTATACTCCTGGAAGATTAGTATTACAGGCATTGTGATTACAGCAAGATATACACTACTTTGCCTGGGCATAATGAACATTTTAGAGAGAAACATTTACAAGAATCAGAGTCATTAGGAAAATAAATTTAAAAACTGACACTAAGGTTTTATGGAAAAATTAAAAATAGACCATCTTAAAATATAATTATGTAAATACACAGTGACACTTTTTATTGATTCCTTTAAAGATATAACTTTTTATTAAACAATTCTGTAAATGCACCATAATTCTAACTAAAATTTCAAAGAAACTCTCTATTACATTGACATACTGTGGGTTTTGGAGGAATAACCCAGAACAAAAAGAGGTAAAATTTTGGTTAAAAAGCATGAAATCAAGGTATGCTGAAGCTGTTTTATAAAGAAAAGCTTTCCAATAAAGCTTAATATTTACTAGTGATTACAACAGCATCCAGAAATGTATATGTAGATCTAAAATATTGAGTCTCATAATTTATAATTTTACATTTTTTCTTTAGTATAATCCATGCAATTTTCCTTAGATAATTTTAGATTTTTATTACTATATTACTTACTATTACTTATAATGTTTTATATTTTACTTTTAACTATCTCTGTTATCCACAACTTCATTGATTATGTTTTTCATTGCAATTGTTGACCCTTCAAATAGATTTCACTAAAATGCTATTTATTTTTCTGGATCACTCCACACTTAAGTGACATTAAAATAAATCATAGGATGTTGCTGAGGATACATGGGTAAGGTACAAAAACAAACAAGCATCTCCTGAAAAAAGTTAAAATTCATACTTAATATAATATATAACATTTTATTTTAGATATGTTATAATTTACAAACTGATCCTCCCACTACATTGGCTAAAAGTTTAAATGTTCCACTATAAAAAGTGTAAGCAGGGGTTCTCTACATTTTAATGCTATAATCTGTATATCCTACATATAATTGATACCACATCTGGATATATACCTGGGTAAAGTCTTCTTCATGAGCACCAGATGACAGGGAGGTAAACATTAGCAGGAGTATCAATGACAGAAGACAAGGAACAATTAAGTTATTGTGCACTGAGGAAAAAGAATACTACACATTCTGAATTAAAGAGTTCAAGAAGGAATAGATATGTCTCTATAGGTATATATGTGTATACAGACATATATGTATGTATATATATATATATATATATATATATATATATGATGCTATGAAACACAATACTAAACAACAAACAGAATAGTGACAAACCCTCATGTAAACATACTTATAATGTTCAAGATTTTAAAAAATAGAGTTATTATGAAATGTGTAGAATTGGGATATACATATGTTTTTAAATTAAAAGTATTAACTTTGAAGAAGATCTACTGAGTGAATCAAAATCATAATCATTTAAAAT
This sequence comes from Hydrochoerus hydrochaeris, assembly GCA_004027455.1. Lineage (NCBI taxonomy): Eukaryota > Metazoa > Chordata > Mammalia > Rodentia > Hydrochaeridae > Hydrochoerus > Hydrochoerus hydrochaeris. The sequence continues at coordinate 7,542 of PVLA01017614.1, forward strand.
TCAACCTTTCTTATCAAAACAATGCATTATTCTTACTTGGTTAATGAAAGAATTTTAAAAAATGTGATCCAGTGTTAGCGATCTGTTAACATGCTTCCCTCATCTCAAATCAATAGATCCATAGTTCACTTTTCTTTCTTAGTGGGACAGAGGCAGAGAAAGTGTCACACAGGTTGGAATCTACTTGTAGGGCTTCAGGGGCTGCACACTGAGTGAACTATATCCAGAACAGTAGTGAGAAATTTAGAAATCTGAGGTGGAGTTGGATTAAACAATGACATATATTTAACTCACACATCTGCCTCTATAAATGACACCCATTAAAGTCTTAGATACAATATTCTCTGGTTGACAATATTTCCTTTGTATTGCGTGACAAAACCACAGGCAAAACCAAATGCATTCTGTGTGATTCCACTAAGGACAAACAAAAGCTCATGCCTGGTTTCTCCATAAACCTGTCCTAATAATCAAAAAGTCCATCCCTGCCTATGAAATAAAAAAAATGACTCATTATTAAAACAATATTTTTTAATATGAAGAAAATTCTTGTTTTTAAATCCTTGTACCTGTTTGCTTTTGTTTGGTTCTTGACAGTTTTTCCACTTGGTTTTCTAAATTCATATTCTTTCTATATGTTGTCCACTATCTTTTCAACAAACTGATTTCTTGCCACAAATGAATAAAATTCTCTTACAGCTGTCCCTGCAAATATCATTTTGCAAATCACAACGGTCCCATTACAAATAAACATGATGATTGTAATTGAAACATGTACCAATCCTGAAGAGAAAGGGGAGTTTTACCTTTTTTTCCATTATATATCTTTTTAAAATTTTATTTAAAGAGGAAAAAAAAAACAGAAAAAGGTTAGAAATAATTCAGAATTTCAAAAAAAAGATAAACAGTAAGAAATCACTAGTTGATAAATTATATGTTGACCTCTTAGAAATAGTTTTTCAAGTTACAAAATTAAAGCATACAAAGTTGACAGTGAGACTGCAAACATATCTGCTCCATGATCCAACAAAACTTAGTAATATGGTTATCTATCACACACACTTAAACATACCTGCAGTTATATATTTTAAAGCATTTCATTTTCCTTTATTTTTGACAGTAGCAGCTACACATTTTGAGGTTTTTTTACTCCTACATTTCTTATTACTTTTTGCACTATAGATACAATGTGATATTTATAAATTTGATTCTTACTTATTTCAATAATGGGGATACTTGTTTAATTGCTTGTCCTACCTTGTGGTTTCTTACTGTTGTTGTGGGGATTGTGGTCATTTTTATCTCTCAAGTATGTCTTTTAATATTCTGTCTAGGGTTGGTTTGCTGGACATGAATTTCTTCAGTTGTTCTTTGTCATGAAAGTATCTTGTTTCGCCAATGAATGTGAATGAAAGTTTTGCTGCATTGAAAGATGTTTTCTTTGATGACTTGAAATACGTCACTCCAAGCTTGTCTTTGCTTGAGGCTTTGTGCTGAAAAGTCTGCTGTGATTCTAATGGGCTTTCCTTGATAGGTGAGTTGTGTCATTTCTCTAATAGCTTTTAGTGTTCTGTTTTTATGCTGTACATCTGGGATTTTAATTATTATATGTCTCGAGGTAGATTTATGTTGGTTGTGACTGTTTGGTGTCTATATGCCTCATTTATCTGCATATCAGATTTTCCCCATGTTTGGCATATTTTCCACTATTACTTCTGTGAATATTTTGGTAATGTCATTTGCTATGACTCCTGCCTCTTCACTGATGCCATAGAACACCGTGGTCAGTAATTTTACCCTTACACGGCCTGGTCCCCAACAACAGAGTGCTAAGGTGTCTTCTCAGAGGTACTAAGCTATCTCCAAGTTCCTCTTGCAATAACATGCTTCAAAATATCTTGAAGTATTTGAATCATAATGGAAACTGATCAAAACCACGTGTGTCTAGGAAAAACTGTACTTTTCCTGTTGATTGGTAGAATAACAGTTTTGATGCTATTGTTATATAAGAATCCCTCTGTAATAGAGACTTATAATGCTTTAGCTGTCTACTCTATATTTATCTCACTCTCTTTTTACTATCCTTCATGTTTATTTATTTAAAACCAATTACTAAGCTGTAAGACTGGAAAAAGAATAATTACCTATGCAAGGTTCTACTGCAGTTGGCAGTTTTCTTGGGATAATGTCCCCAGTGTCAAAGACAAAAAGATACTCTTCCCTTATAAGACTTATTTCTAAAACCTGGAGATATATGTCATCTTGTGTGTTGTAAGTCCTACAATTCAAGATTTATACATTGTGAGAAAGTAAGTGATTTATTTGCTAGTATATAAATAGAGTGCTTGCTGTAAATGGTATGGACATCATGAATTTAATTTAATGTATCTTTGCTGACTTCCTGTAGTTTTTCTTAATTTGTGCAAGTATTTGGATTTGGAAAGTAGACAAAACTTAATAATGTGCAGGCCTTTTACTGTTACTTCATCTGTGGCAATTATAAAAAGAAATTTATAGGCCAATTCATTGTTCACATTATTACCATGAGAAGGAAGTTTCCTTACCTATTATAGAACTCTAGAGAAATGATCTTACTAATTTAAAGAAGTTAAACTGCATATTCTAAGAGCATTTAGCACATATTTCCTCATATTTTAAATGTTTTATGTTTACACTGATAAATATCACCTAGAAATACAAGCATAACTCAAAGATTAAAATATTTAATAATAAAATTGTCATTGATATTGATTATTATTAAATAACAAGAATTAATCTATTTATACACACATACAACATAATAAGCCCTATAAATTTGCTGCAAGAAATTTGTTAGTTTATTCTTCATTTTAATCTTACAGTATTTTATTATATGAATTAATCACAGGAGCCCAATTTAGGCATAGAATAGTTCAATGACTTCTAGAAGTTTAGAATTCATATTTGAATTTAAACTTAAGTTTTCCTAACTTCAAATTCTATGCACAAACAACTGGGTATAAATTTTAAAAGAAAATGAAATAAATGTCAATAGGTTTAAATAGTTTTTAGCATGGATATCTCCTTCAGAAAATGAAAAATTCAGTACAGACACCTTCTAGCAATGGCTTTTTAATGAGATTTCCCTCACAGTGGGGTGATCAGATAAATTTAGGAGATGCTTCTGACTGCTGATGAGAATAGTAAGAGCTGAATCAAGCAAGATAATGAAAGTTATCCTGAGGTTTCAGTTTTTTATTCAAACATGAAATTCAAGGTGTTCTAAGTGGCATTGAAGTTAACATGGGGAATTAAGAAAAACAGTAGACCTTGGTCTAAACTGATACTCATTAAAGACATGTGTCACTTGTTGGATGATCTTGTGACTCTGATTCAGCTGTCATATTTGAAAACTAGGAATGGATTGGATCATTCATCAGCCCCTCATCAGTATTAATACAGTAATTTACCCTGTGCATGAGGATGGCAAGGAGATTTTGTGAGTGCTACACTGGCTCTGGAAGGGTACAGTGGCCTATGTACAATTAAAGGGAAGAAAATAGGCTTGTTCTTTCCCTTTTTTGCTGGCTGATTTTGCTTGCTGCTGTTTGAAATGTTGTCTCTCACCCATGCCACCTTACCTTAGAGCCAATTGATTATGGGCTGAAACCTCCACAAACTGTGAGCTAACTAAACCTTTCCTTCCTTCCTTTTGGATGTTGGGTATTTTGTCTCAGCAATGAGAGAAAAGTAATGAGACATAATTTGGTACCAGAGAAGTGTGGCCATGCCTGACCATGTGGTTCAAGAGTCTTTGGAAATGGCTTATAGGAAAAGAGTTTGGAAACATTCAGAGATCTTGCCTGAAGGAGTAGAGCTGGAATGGGCAAGAAGGGAGAAAATCCAGTCCAAGAGAGAAGCTGTGGGAGCTACAAGCACCACAAGTTCTGTTTGGGTAGAATCACTCAAGCCTTTTGGAACTCAAAACCAAATTGCTTCAGATGTTGGATGTGGAACTTCAGGATTTAATGTTTTCCCTGCTGGATTTGGGACTTTCTTTGGCCCTAATGCTTAGTATTTCCCTGTTTGTAACTTTTGGAATGAAAATGTGTATGTTGTGCTATTGCATGTTGGGAGTTTTTAGCATTGTTTTCATTTGCACAGGTAATTGTACATAAGAGTTTGCCTTACCTCTTGGAGGATACTTGGGACTTGGAATTTATAGCATTGCTCAAGCTGTTAGGACTTTGGTAACTTTTTCAAATGGATTAAATATTTTTTGTATAAATGCATGCACATGAGTCTTTGGGGAGCCAGAGACAGACTAATATAATATTGATAGACTTAATACTGGTTCTTAAGGATTGTTAAACCTATGTTATAATGTTCAATTTATAAAGTGATAAGCATAGGCATGCCTTTGCATCTGGAGACATGTTTGAAGGAATATGCCTGCTTGTCAAGTTGACAAAGGGTGGATTTTAATGGTTGATATATTGTGTCAATTTGAGAAGTTTAGAACTTTAACCAAGCAACTCAGCAGGGAGCCAGAGTTATTACTTTGTAAATATCCTTATCCACTCCAAAAGGAAGGCAAGGAGATTTTGTGAGTGTTACACTGTTGAGGGATTGGGAGTGGAGGAAGGGAGCACATGGCCTGTGTACAATTTGAGGGACGAAAAGAGGCTTACTGTTTCCCCATCTTTTGCTCTGGTTGCTTTTGCTGCTTGCTACTTGAAGTGTTTTTCCTCAGCCATGCCACCCTGCCTTGGAACCAATATATTATGGACTAAAATCTCCACAAACAATAAACCTTTCCTTCCTTCCTTTTGGATGTTGGGTATTTTGTCTCAGCAATGAGAAAAAAGTAACCAAGACAGTCCTTTTAAACAATGGATTTCCATCAAAATGCACCCTTTTGCCAACTCTCAGAGACACATAAAGTTTACATTTCCTTGCAAGACAGCCCCCTTTGGTGCCCAACAAAAACAGAATATTAAGAAGTATAGAATATTTCAAAATATTGAGATAATTAGCAATATAGAAAAAAATGGGGGTCAACTTATTTATGTGTAATGAATTTTATATAATGATTATTCATACATTCACACAAAGGTATTTTACTCAGATCACACAAACAGCAAGTAACAATAGTAAGATTTAAACCCAATCATCTCATTCTTAACTGTGACACTTATCAATCATTGTTACCCAATACCCATGACCACAGAAATCTTTCTTTGAACTCTGTAGTCTAACTATAAGCACATTACTCACCCCAGTCATGTCCATCATTTAATATCATCAAGTAGATTACATAGCTATGAACCAATTTATGGTGTCATCATACAACACCAACTAAAAGACATTTATTTTGGCATCAGTGATAATTTCTAAACATTTCTTTTACAAATGTTCCCAAAAATCATGGAAATGTCACAGAAGTGGCATACATAAGAATTTATTAGTATCTGAAAGAGTAAATAAGATCCAAAATGTACAATCTGTATGGTTAAAGAGTAAGAAACTGTTCAAGGGGAAAAACAATAAAGGTAGAGGAAAGAGAAAAGAAGGAAGGAAAAAGAAAAAAGATACAAATTTTCATATATATATATATATATATATATATACACACACACATACATACATGGTGGCTAAGATGATTATACTACTAATTCTGTTAGTTCATGGGAAAGAATACTCACATGGTTTGGTTAATTTTGCAGTCTATATCTGGTAATCTAAGCAACTGTTTCAAAGGTAACAATATGCAATGTAACAACCATTGTTAAATTCCTATCATTTTGTTTTGAAAGCCTATATTATCATTGTTTTGGTTTTTTGTTGTTGTATGACTCTTTTTTGTATTTGTTTTCTGTATTTTTCTTTAAAAATTTAAAAAAAGAATTTATTAACTTTTTATTTACTATTTTAAAATTTAGAGTAAATATATTTTTGTTTCTCCTGTCACCCAATTAATTCATAGCATCAAATGCCACCTAATTTCAGACTGAAAACTATAAAACCTAAGATGTTGGAGCCTAATTACACCATGCCATCCGAGTTTGTATTTGTGGGATTCATGGATTTCCTCCCTCTCAGAATCACCCTGTTTGTGGTATTTCTTGTAGTGTATATATTAACTGTGGCAGGAAATTTGGGCTTAATAATCCTAGTTAACACTGATTGCAGCCTCCGAAACCCCATGTATTACTTTCTGAGCAACTTGTCTTTCTTGGACATCTGCTACTCTACTACAATTGCTCCACAAATGCTGGCAAACTTTGTGGCCTCCAGGAAGCACATCTCTTTCCATGGCTGCACCCTGCAGAAGTTTTCCTTGACCTGCTGTGCAGACACCAAGTGTCTGGTCCTGGCTGCCATGGCCTACAACTGCTATGCTGCTGTCCACCAGCCCCTGCTCTGCTCTGCACAGATGACCCCCAGGGTCTGCCTTGGCCTGGTCCTGCTGGCTTATGCTAGTGGGAGCACCACATTGCTGGTGCACGTCTTGCTGGCCTTCAGGCTTTCATACTGTGGCTCCAATGTGGTCGATCATTTCTTCTGTGATATCCCCCCAATTCTGGCTTTGTCATGTGCAGAAACCCAGGTCAACCAGCTTCTGCACTTTGCCATGTGTGGCTTCATCCAGAGCAGCACCTTCATGGTGATATTGGTCTCCTACGCCTGCATCCTCCACGCCGTGTTGCGCATCAAGTATTCTGGCAGCAGAAGCAAAGCTTTCTCCACCTGTGCTCCCCACCTCCTGGCGGTGGCCTTATTCTATGGGATGCTCCTGTTCCTGTACTTGCATCCCGCTGCCACGTACTCCCCGACCTTGGATAAAGAGTTTGTGGTGTTTTACACTGTTGTCTTTCCCATGTTCAACCCAATCATCTATAGCTTCAGGAACAAGGATGTGAAAACAGCACTTAGAAAATTTCTTGAAAAAGAGTGGATTTTCAGATGAATACAATCTGAATCATTTCATCATAGATAAATGCTAACCTTCTCATATAAAGGCATTGTTAGCCACCTCCTGCCTGTATCTACAATTTGAAGTTTGTCATCATATCCTATGCATAAATGTAGCTTTTAACCCCCAGTGCCTTAAAATGTATCATTATGTCTTTCAGAAAGTTTTACTTCAAACTTCACTTGCCTTTTAAGACATTCCTGAATGAAAATGATTGTGACATTTTCCCTTTTACTGATTCCAAAATGTTTTCTATGTTTAGTTATTTATATTCTTTATCATGTTTTAACAAAGGCAGAGGTTACTTAATAGTCATCCTACCCAAATAGAAGTTGCTTGCAGCAAAGAATATGCATACTATTAGTTTATTTTTCAGTATGTATATAATACTTATTATCTTGTACATCCTTCTTACATGCATAAAACAAAGGATGATCTGGAAGAAAGCATAGTTTAATTGTCTCTTTACTTCTGAGTCCTCATGAAATATCACATCACCCACTTTTCTTTAGGTTACTTCAATGGGTCTCTAATTCTTTTACATATAGTTAGTTCCTAGAATAATTCTGACAACTTTGTGAATATTATAAAGATTATGCATTACATAAACACTAATTATTCATAATCTATATTATAGACATTCCTTGAGGCAGTTTCTTCAAGAAGAGGTAAACAGTTACTCTGATAATTCTTTTTCTGTAAGTTTACAATGCAAACTCATTCTACCACAAGCAGTTCTTCTCCTAAGATTGTTTTCTTTCCTTTTCTTCTGTTTCACCTTTTTCTTTTCTTTCTTCTTTTTTTTCTTTTTTAAAAAAGATCTTGCTCTGTAATTCACACTGGCTTTGAACTCACTGTGTAATCCAGGCTGATCTCAAGCTCCCAGTGGTCTTTCTGCCTCAGCCTCAAAAGTGCTAGGATTACAGGTATTCACCACCATGCCTGGGTAATAGGTTCTTTTTGTTTTGTTTTGTTGTGTTGTGTTTTTGTCTACCTGAAATGAGTTTTAACCCATCACCAGACATTTTTTTGCTTTTTTCCCTTAATTCATTCTTTATTTTTTGTGTTATTTTGACAAAGTTAAAAGGGTGAATGTTATAAATGTATATCTACAATATGACATATTTTATAATTTTAAATATACAATTGACTTGACTACTTAAATTAGAAATAGAAATAACCATTATATAGAGATAATAAAAATTGATTTGCTGAAATGGGATACTTTAAAGACTAAATCTGTATGTAAAATGACTGCACATACATGCATGATTTGAGATTTAAAAGATTTAATGTGAATGCTCTGGATTATATTAGAGCTTTTAGAAATGACCTGTTACCCAGTAAGAGTTCATTATTTTACCACTATTTTACTATGATCTGATTTTAAGAGATGAGCCAGAAGGAAGTTAGACATTTTTGAAACTTCCTTGTAATCTTCCAAATATTGTGAGGTGTTTCCTGCAGGAAAAGGAGATAGAACTGAACAGTTAGCTCAGTGCCTTCTTTGTTAAAACATGTGTTCTCCTAAGAAGATTGACACACTACAGCCTGCAATGCCATTAATTAATTTGTACTGATGTTTTGGCAGTTTTGAAATTTGTGAGAAATTTTGAGTTATTCCTTCAATTTTAGGACATTCTTATTTTTAAAACAAATATGGAGGTAGTATTAGAGAACTACATGATGTACTATTCATATATTTTGTGAATGGTGACAGGATTGTATGAAACATGTAATATGCTTCTCAGTGTTCTATTTATTTTTAATTGTTAAAATTGTTACCTTATAATACTTAAATTGCATTGTATTTATAAACTGTTAAAACAGTTAATAGGTTATCTAGTGGTAAAAGTAAAAGTTGAGTGTAAATACTGATTACAACATCTACACTCATATCAAAGCCTGTTATCTACAAACACTAAGTAGGATGGGTGGAGCATTACCATAACTAACACATTTTTCTCAGGCTTAATTGGATATTTTTTCATCTATTGTCTTTTAATAAAAATGAGTCATCTTTGCACTCAAAAACTAGACTTTTTTTCTTATTAAAGTTATTAATCCAGCCCCAGAGCTCTGACCATGGAGGGACTCAAGTCACCACACACAGAGGCAGTTTTCCCAGCCTCCCACTAGGGGCCTCTGGCCTGAGCTGGGAGGAGAACCAGTAGCCCCAGAGCTCGCACCATGGAGGGACTCAAGGGGCATCACAGAAGGGCAATTTGTCTGCCCTTTTGATAAGCCACACATGCCTGAGCTGGGAGGAGAACCAGCAGCTCCAGAGATCCGACCATAAAGAGAT
>PVLA01017615.1:0-16795 GCA_004027455.1 Hydrochoerus hydrochaeris
GGGCTGCAGGGGGAAAAGGGTACTCTTCTGCACTGTTGGTGGGAGCATAGAGTGGTGCAACCAATGTGGAGGTCAGTGTGGAGGGTCCTCAAAAAGCTGGGGTTGGAGGTCCCATTTGACCCAGATATTCCACTTCTGGGCATATTCCATATTGAAAACATCATACCAAATTGATAAATGTGCAACGATACTTATAGCACAAAGTGTAATAGCTAAATCTTGGAAATTACCCAAATTCCCATCAACTGAGGAATGGATCAAAAGATGAGGTATTTTTATACAATGGAGTACTACTCAGCTATAACAAATGATCACACTGAGATTTTTAATATAAATCGATGCAACTTGAGACCATACTCATAAGTGAACTAAACACACATGTGTTAATACCGTATAGTCTCCCTAGTGTAAGAAATGATAAGAGTATATAAGATTTTATGGTAATCATGGCTTGCCATTATATTGCTTTGAAGTCTTATAATGGTTTCATTCATTGGTTGGATCAGTTTTAAACTGTTTTGCTTGATTTTATTATGTGTGATGGTATGAACAGCTATTTTAAAGAAAACAAGACATTATGGCAGCCACTGCAGAGTTACTCTCATTTTGCTTTGAAGTCCTAACATGCTTTTGTTCTTCTGTTTTGATTGGTTCTATCCTGTTGTGTCTTATTAGGTCTTATTATGTGTGATGGTATAAACAAAATTTTTTAAGGAAAATGAGAAATTATAGTGGCCATTGTTCATTCCCTGTTATTTGGTTTTGAATGTCCTGTAATATTTTCATTCTTTTGAATGGTTTTATACTATTTTGCTATGTTTGATGTTATTGTGTGTGAAGGTATGCTCAACTATTTCAAAGAAAATAGACATTATGATACCTACCATTGATATCTGGTTGTCTTGTTGTGCAGTGCTATTTTGCTTGCATTGTTCTGTTCTGATTTTCTTTGTTCTGTTCTCTTATGCTTTATTCTCTTTAAAATAAAAAGATCAGCAATTATTTACATGTGAATGATTGTAGAAATGTGCTAACACTGGAATAATTTGAAGCAAGATTCAGACATCATGTTCGTGCAGGAAAATTCCCAAGCCCTACCAAATGGAAAGGAAGCCTGCATAGTGGAGATAAGAAAGCAACATTTAATCTTTACATGAGCAGACATTTGGAGCTTCATGCCAGTGGACTGTCACAGGATAATTCCTCAAAGGCAGCAATGCTGAATTTAGGGAGAGTTTAGTTTATACAGAATTTTAAAGTGGGAGATACAAAGCAATTGACAAAATATTACATAATTGGTTACATACATTGAGTCATATATTGACAGGCAGGTTAGTCTTGAAAGGAAATTACTCTCACTCCTTGCTCATCAGAGTTATGCAGCTGGGCTATAGACAATGTTAAGGTCAACTGAGGTCAGCAGAAACAGTGGAACAGAAACTTAGTAAAAAATTTCTAATTGATCATGAAATATCTATGTTTGCTATCTTAAAATAAATGTGTTCCTACATTGTAATTGTGCTCCAACATTCCCCCGTCTTTCTATGCTAGAGGAGAATCTTCTCCCACGGTTTCCCCGGTTTCTTCAGTAGCAAAGAGTTGATAAGAGGAAGTAGCTTGTAAAACAAGTTGGTGGTGTATAGCTTAATAACTGGGGGATCTACACCTTAAACTTGAATTTGAAATTTCTAATGTCTTGAATTTTTATACATTTTTAGAATGTTAATACATGTTATCTATAAAGCAAACATTTTTACTGCAAGCATAAACCATTGAAAGTAAACAAAACAAATTTTATATTTATAAAATAAAAACAAAGGCAATCTCTATGGCAATCTCCTAGTGTGCTGGAGTTGAAGCCCAGGGAATAATAGTTAATACTAGGATTAGCAGAAAATATAGAACTAGGAAACAAGTAGGATAACAATACATTGAATCTATAACTCAACAAAATCAGACAAAGTGGCCAGAAAAATAGAAGTCAGCTTTTGTGGAAACATTTTAGTCTTCTGGGGACACAACCCAGAGTCTTATAGAAAGAAATAAAATAAAAAAGGAATCAAAACCCAACCAGTGTAACAGAACATATAGGCAATCAGGACAGGTACTCTCATGTATGTTGTCTAGTCAACCTTCAGCCATGAGTTGATCTGCCAGTATCTAGAGTGGCAGAAGCAAGGCTTTGAGTGCATTGTCTTTCAGGATGGTCTTTATTGCATCTGACTTGTCAGGACAGGCCTCCCAGAAGTCGTTAGATGAGTTCACTTGATCGTGGTGTGATGGATCTAGGGTTGGATTTTTGCTATTTTTATTATTTTCAGTCTCAGTAGGGAATTTCTCTGGTCAGCCATATTAAGTGAAAGCAAGGACCAGCAAATACTTGGAGTCCAAGCATGGCTTAGTTTCAGTGAAGTCTATTTGGAGATCTTCAAAGAACAGACATCCATGTATTAAGATTCCAGGTAGTGGTCGAGGGCACATTAAGTCTTCAGCAGCCATTTTTGTGGCCTCATCTACTTTTTTTTAGAGAAATGAGCTGTAGTAAAGGAATACTGAAAATCTATAAATATTTATGTTTTGTCCTTCACCCAAGGACATGTATAAGCACCCAGTAATTGGCCCATTGAGGTGATTAATTTTCAGGAAGATATCCAGCTAAGAACATCTCTTCCGTGGCAACAACAGCATAGTTGGTCCTGAATTGTACATTTTTAACTTTCGTCTGTGAACAAGGTGGGCTCAGTATCTTCTAGAGACTCCATCTGGAAGTCAGAGTGACTGGTGAAGCAAGCAATTCAAGGCAATCATGGTCAGGTGGTCCCAGCTCCGTGGGCACATAGATGGTTATCTTTTAAGTCTTTACTGGATTGAAGGTGAGTTAGGGATTCCCAACAAGCAGTCACTGATACTGAGTGATGTGTATGTTTGAAAGCCATAGATGTCCCTGACTATTGAGAAATTCAAGGGCAGTATGCAGCACTTGAACAGTTTAATTTTGTCCCAGAGTCAATTTGTTTGCCTCCTTATGCAGAAGGGCAGTTGCTGTAAGTGCCCACAAACAGGGAGGCCAACTTTTAGATACTGAATCTATGTCTTGGATAAGTAGGAAGCCTGACTCTCCCAAGGTCTCACTGTTTTGGGTTATGACTTCTGAGGCAACATGCAATCTTTTGCCCACAAACAGGTTGAAAGGGTGGGTCATATCTGGAATACCTAAGGCTGGAACTGAAGTCAGAGCTCTTTTAAACTGTTAGAACACCTCAGTTTTTGCCAAAGTCCAACTTATTGTGTCTCTTTTAGTTTCAGACTTTTTCAATGTGTCATAAAATGCTTGGCCTTTTCAGCATAAACTGGTATCCAAATTTGGCAGAAACCAGTTGCCCCTAAAAACTCTGTTTTCCTTTACAGTTAGGTCATTGAATGGAACAGATGATGTTTTTTTAGACCTAAGTGTTAAGTTCCTTTTTAAAATTAAATGCTAACTATCTAATATATTATGACAATGTTTTGTGTATCTTTTAATTATACTTTTCTGTTGGATGTTCAATACTAAATTCAATTGAGACCTGTATTAATTAAAATTAACCTCTTGTTATTTATCAAGATCAGTTAAATCTCCTCAGGATTTGCCTTGGGACCATGGAAAGAGCCTCTCAGTTCTTGCCAGGGTCAGTCCCTCAGGATGTGTCATAGACAATGCTTGACCAAATTGCTTTCTGTGAAATCTTGGGAGAATTTTTTCTTTCTCCTGGAGGCTCTCCTTCGACATGCTATATATCATAGGTCATTTTCCCCTGTGATCACACAATCTCCTTGGTCAGAAAATCAGGGAGTCACAGCATATGGGATGTCACAGAAAATGTTCCCTCATGTCCTGGATTTTAATTGACCTTAGAGGGCCAGTACAAAAATATCGATTATCTTCTTTGTTCAATTACCTTTCTAGATTTGGTCTCTAAACCTCAGTTGCTGAACATACAGGAGAAAAGGATAACATTACAGTGTAATAAAGTAGTAAGCATAATATTGTTAACTTACCTGAATATCAAGCAACTAAGAAAATAAAATGGAATCATTATTTTTATCAACCATGAATGTCGTAGTATTTAAATACCTGTAGAAGGTTTTTTTTTTGGAGTTCAAAATTTCATTTTATATTTTTATATATTTTTTATTTTAAATAGAATAAACAAAAGACGACAGATCTAAGCAGATCAGAACAGAACAATGTAATCAACACACAGCACTACACAACAAGACAATTGGATATTAACAGTAGCTATCATAATGTCTCTCTCTTTGAAATAGTTGAGCTTAGCTTTACACACAATAATGTCAAACATAACAAAATAGAATAAAACCACTGAAGAGAATGAAAGTATTCCCAGGCATTCTGAACCAAATGACCAAAGATAAACAATGGCTACTATATTATCTCATTTTCCATAAAAAATTATTTTATACTATCATACATATTAAAATGCAATAAAACACAACATGATAGAAACAATGGTAATAGAAAAACAAAAGCATGGTAGGACAATAGCTGCCATATTGTCTTTTTTTCAGAGTAACTATTCATACCATCACACATAATAAGATCAAACAAAACAGAATAAAACCATTTGAACCAATGAATGAAAACACAAAACTTCAAAGCAATGTAATGGTGAACCATGATTACCATAAAATCTTCTGTATTCTTACCATTTCTTACACTAGGGAGACTATATGGTATTTTTACATGTGAGTTTGATTTATTTCACTTATGAGTATGGATTCAGGTTGCATCCATTTATTTACAGATATCTCAATGTGATCATTCTTTACAGCTGAGTAGCTGTATAGTATTTCTTGTAGAATTCCGCAGTGAATCCGTCTGGGCCTGGGCTCTTCTTTGTTGGTAGGAACTTGATTACATTTTCAATTTCATTAATAGAAATTGAGTTATTTGGCAGTTTCACATCTTCTTGATCCAGCTTTGGTGATTCATCTGTTTCTAGAGATCTGTCCATTTCTTCTGTGTTATTGAACCTATGAGAGTAGAGGTTTTCAAAATAGTTGTTGATGAATTTCTGTATTTCCACAGTGTCGGTAGTGATTTCTATGTTCTCATTCTGTATTGCATGAATTTGAGTCTTTTCTTTTCTTTTTTAAATTAGGTTGGCTAGGGGCGTGCCAATTTTACTTATTCTTCAAGAACCAACTCTTTGCTTCATTGATTCTTTGAATTGTTTTTTTAGTCTCTATCGCATTAATTTCTGCTCTGATCCTTTATAATTTCCTACCTTCTTTTGCCTTTGGGCTTGGCTTACTCTTCTTCTTCTAGATTTTTGAGGTGTAATATCAGGTTGCTTAGTTGTGTTCATTCTGTTTTCCTAATGTGGGAACTCAGTGCATTAAATTTTCCTCTGAGGACCACTTTCATTGCATCCCACAGGTTCCAGTAAGTTTTATTTGTATATTAATTTGTTTGTAGATACTGTTTGATTTCTTCTTTAATTTCCTCTGTGATCCACTGATTGCTCAAGTGTGTATTACTCAATTTCCATGTGTTTTGGTGGTTTTTGCAGTTACTTTTATCATTAATTTTTAATTTCATGGTGCTATGATCTGATAACTTGCATAGGATAATTTCGATTCCTTTGCATTTACTTGAATATGTTCTGTGGGCTAGTATATGGTCTATTTTAGAGAATGTCCCATGTAATGGTGAGAAGAATGTATATTCTGATGTTGTTGAATGGAACACTTTGTATACATCTATCAAATCCATTTATTCACAGGTTTGATTCAATTCTGTTATTTCTTTGCTGATTTTCTGTCTAGTTGATCTATCCCTTTATATCAACAGCATGTAAAGTTCTCCTGTCATAATTGTGTTATTGCCTATTTGATTTTTCATTTCTGTTAATACTTGCTTTGTGTAGCTGGGTGCTCTGGAATTTGGTGCATATATATTTAAGATTGTTAACTCTTCCCTTCGCAGTTTTCCCCTAACTGGTATGTAGTGACCCTCTTTAACTCTTTGGACCATTCTTAGTTTGAACTTCACATGGTCTGCAAATAGAATAGCTACCCCTGCGGTTTTTGTTTTTTTGAGTTCCTGTTGCATGGACTATTGTTTTCCAGACTTTGACTTTCAGACTATCAGTTTCCTTTTGGGTTAGATGGGTTTCTTGTAGACAGCATAAGGTGGGACGTTGCTTCTTGATCCATTCTGCCAGTCTGTTTCTTTCAATTGGTGAATTGAGGCCATTTGCATTAATGGTTATAGCTGTCATATATTGGTTTATTATTGACATGTTAGCTTTCTGATGTTGTATCTTAACTTTCCATTCTTTTTAATTGTCTGTCTTGCTAAGTGGTTTTTTCCTATGTGCATCTAGAATGTCTTTCAATATTCTTTGTATGGTTGGCTTGGTGTACATGAAGTTCTTCAGCTGATCTTTGTCATGCAAGTATCTTATTTCTCCATCCATTTTGAAGGACAGTTTTGCAGAGTACATCAGTCTGGGTTGGATGTCGTTTTAATTTAGGATCTGAAACACTTCACTCCATGATTTTCTTGACTTCATTGTTTGCGTTGAGAAGTCTGCTGTGATTCTGATAGGCTTTCCTTTATAGGTGATCTGTCTCTTCTCTCTAACAGCTCTTAATATTCTGTTCTTATGTTGCATTTCTGGGGTGGTGATTATTATATGTCTGGGTGTAGTTTTGTTTTGGTTATGTCTATTTGGTGTTCTATATGATTCACTAATCTGTATGTCAGTTTCCATACTCATGTTTCAGAAGTTTTCAGCTATTACTTCTATAAATAGCCTCCTGATATCATTTGTGTTGTCCCCTTCTTTTTCATTTATCCCTATTAATCTTATGTTGTTTTTCTTTGCATCATCTTGCAGCTGTTGAATTTTTATTTCCTGATTTCTTGTTATTGTTAGAAGATCTTTCCTTTCCTGTTCACTAGCTGCAATCTTATCTTTGAGGTCTGAGATTCTATCTTCACTTTCGTTGAGGCAGTTTTTGCAACTTTCAGTAGAATTTTTGATATCCTGTATGTCTCTTTGAATCTGTTTCATGTGTTCTGTTTCTCTCTTAAACTGTTCATTCAGGGATTCTATCATTTTTCTTTGTTCCTCTATTTTTTTTAGCTGTGTTTTCATTGGATGCATTCAGTATTTCTTTCACTACTTTTATCATTTCCTCTTTTACCTGGGAGATTATTTCTGATTTGAGTTCCCTCATAGCTTCCCGTACTTGCTTCTTTATTTCAATTGATATCATTTCAGGTATATGGCTAGTATTTTCTTTTATGTACATGGCTCCTAGGCTTTCTTGGGATGGGCTGGAGGCTTGAGATTGAATTTTGGTCTTTCATTTTGTCATTTTCCTATATTTCCACGTTTCCTGCAATGTCCCAAAGCTTTCTCTGGATGTGTTGGAAATCACCTCTTGCGCCCTCCGCTACTGGGACTCATGTGGCTTTGGCTCCCCTCACGCGGTGGACCTGGTCTCCCTAGTTGAATGAAGGTCACTGGGCATGGCCCACACAAGCCCATGGAACCTCTGGGGCACAGTCCAGTGTCCTAGGTGGCTGGGTGGGCACCCAGCCACCAGGATCAATGGGCTCAAAGTGTTCCCAGGCCTGCACTGGTGAACTGCAACTTACCTCATGGCAGCAGTGCAGGCCTGGCTCCACTTTCAGCAGGCCTGGCTCCCCTGTTTGAATGAAGGTCACTGGGTGCAGTCCACTGAAGCCCGCAGAACCTCTGGAGCCTAGTCCAATGTACTAGCAGGCTGAGTGGGCATCCAGCCACTGGGATCGATGGTCCCAAACTTTACTACCTGTAGAATGTTAACAGTTACAATGCTTTAAGTTGAAAATTAGAAATAAAACCAACATAATATTGTAGCATGACAATTATTGTTATTTTTGTAACATACTTAAATGTCTACTGTACTATTGAGCAGAGTAACATACAGCATATACATCACATCAATTTTTGTTTAAAGATGACCCAGACAATGTATATCTGAACCAAATGCTATTTCTAGTTTGAACTTTTGAGGAAGCTCCGTACTGATTTCTAAAGTTTAGAAAATAGTAGAAACTGGTTCTACTAGTTTATATTCTTTTCAAAAATATAGAGAGGTTCCCTTGCATTCACATTCTTGCCAACATGTGATGTGACTTCAGTCTTTGATAATAGCTATTCTTTCTGGAGTAAAATTGAAACCCAATAATTATTTTAATTTGCATTTTTCTAATGACAAAAGATGGTAAACTTTCTTTAATGTACTTATTACCCATTTGTATTTCTTCATCTGAGAAGTGTCTCTTCATGTTATTGCCAATTTTCTGTAGCCTTTTATTTGTAGGAGTTGTAACTTTTTGGTAAGGGCAGGCTTTTGTACTGTAGTCACTCACCAGCTGTTGAGGAATACAGTGTCCATCTGTTCTAGTATGGCTGGAAATAAAGGAACTGAATGGTTTGCTTCTTTCACTCCACTTAAATGAAAATAGCATCCTCTGAGAATTTATGCTTATATTATTCCAAGAAAGGTACAAAACAAAATTATAAATGCCTAAGAGATTGTCATGCCCTGGGTGGCAGAGAACTGGTTTCTTGGTGAGTCACTTAGTTAAACTAATGACTTTCACAAATTGACACAGTGGACAGTATCATAGAGCGGTAATAGCATATCTTTTACATCCCAGAATGGAGAGTTGCTCAGTTACTTATTTGAGATTCTACACTTCTCAAGTTGATATAATGTGTCAACAATAACAAGGTCTTTAATTTTCATTGTCTGGCTAATTCTTGTAGATTTAAGTTTTTTTAAATTATTGTAAATGGTATCATTTTATGGATTTTTTTCTTAATGTATCCAATATTTTTGTTTTTCAGTTTTCATTTATATTAGTGTAGGTTCAGGATATATGTTGCAGTAACTCTCTCATGCAGAATTTGTACATGTACATAATACACATTAATTCTTTCTTTATCCCCTTCCTCTCCTCTCCATGCAGCCTCACTTTTTCTTGGTGCCCCTCTCATTTGCAAAAGACCTATTTTTATGTTTCTGATTATCAAGTTTTTATTTTGCACTTTATTTCTAGTTGGGGTTTTTCAAATATGAGAAACATTGTGATATTTAAGCTTGTGTGTATGGTTTATTTAAATGTACACTGCAGTATCAAAATGTATTCTTTTTTATAAATGATTCAAATTTATCTTGCTGTATTAGAGAGTAGTACTCCATTTTGTTTATTGTTAATGTACATTGCATCAACATGAGAAGTTTAGAAATTTAACTAAATAATTCATCAGGAGGCCAGGGTCCTTTCTTTGTAAACATCTTTTTCCTGTGCAAAAGGAGGACATGGAAATACTATGAGTGCTACACTTCCCACTCCTGGATGGGGATAGCCGGATTACATTATAAGAGAGGAAATGAAAGTGTCTCTACTTTTGCTCTTGCTATTTTCTGTCTTCAGCAGCCTTGAACTGTTACCCCTGTGTCATGCCTCCCAGCCTTGCAGCCAGTTAATTAGGGACTGAAGCCTCCACAAATTGAGAGCTAAATAAACCTTTCTTGCCTTAATTTTAGGTGTCAGATATTTTGTCCCAGTAATGAGAGAAAAGTAACCAAGAAAGTTAGCCTAATGAATAATGTTCATTTTGTATGTCCATTTATATCCTGATAATTGCTGAATTCATTTATTAACTCTCAGAGACTTTTATGTTGCATTTTAGGGAATTTCAATGTAAAGGGTCATGTCGTCTGAAAATAGGGATAGGTTGGCTTCTATCTTTCCTAATTATATCCCTTTTATTTCTTTCTCTTGCCTGACTTCTGTGTCTAGAATGTTGAGTACTACATGAAACAGGAATGATAAGAGTACACACATTTGTCCAATTCCTGGTTTTAAAAAGAATATTTTCAGTTATTTTTCTCATTGAATATGATGTTGGCAAGGGCTCTTCATAAATAGCCCTTTATTGATTTAAAGTAAATTCCTTCTAATCATTTTAAATCAGGTTTATCATGAATTTTTTATCATGAATTAATATTTAGTTATGAAAGTATTTTTCTGCATCTTTTGATATGATAGTGTAATTTTTCTTACTTCTATTTGGTTGAGTAAAATTCCTGATATACATATGTTGAACTGTCTTTATGTCTGTATGATGAAACTGCATTGATCATGTTGTATGTTCTTTTGAATGAGTTCTCATACTCTTGGCAGTTGAGGAATTTTGAATTTATACTTTTTAAGGAAACTGGACTATGTTTTGCATTATTTGTTAAGCTTTTGTGTTTTGGGTATTAGAGTAATTGGAGCTTTACATAAAGAGTTTGACCATGTTTATTCTTTTCTATTTCACGGAATAATTTGAGGAGTATTGACATTTGTTTTTCTCTGAAGTTTTAGAAAAAATTAGCAGGGATTCCATTCAGGGGTGAATTTTCTTTAGTTGATAGCATTTTTGTTATTGACTTATTTCTTTGTCCATTATTGTTTTTCATAGTTTTTATATCTTCTTGGTTCAGTATTGCTAATTCACATCTGTCTAGGAATGTATCAGTTTCTCCCAAATTCTCTAATTTTGTATATTTTCAAAGTTATTTTTATAATCATCTGGATTTCACATGTATTTATTATCATTTTCTCTTCTTATTGAAGTTTCCACTAGCCAGCATGTAGTGAAATTCTTTGTCTCTTTTGATCACTCTTGGTTTGAAGTTCACATTGTCTGCAAACAGAAAAGCTATGCCTGCTCTTTTCTGGGTTCCTTTTGCATGAAGTATTTTTTTGACTTTCAATCTATGAATTTCTTTTTAGGTTAGATGAGTTTCTTATGCACAGCATACAGTTTGTTTATTTTTTTTCTTTACCCACTCTGGCAGTCTATTTCTTTTGACTGGTGAATCGAGGTCATTTACACAAATGGTTATAACTGATATATATTGGTTTATCTCTGTCACATTATCTTTCTGTTGTTGTTTATTTACTTTTATCCTGTTTAATTGCTGGCCTTGCTTGTTGTTGTTGTTTTTTTTTCTGTTGATGTTCTTGAAGTAGTAGTTACTTTTATGTCTATCTAGAATATCTTTCGGTATTCTTTGCAGGATTGGTTTGGTGGTCGTGAAGTTCTTCAGTTGTTCTTTGTCACGGTAGCATCTTATTTCTATATCAATTTTGAATGATAGTTTGAAGAGTACATCAATCTGGGTTGGAAGTTGTTTCCATTTAGGATTTGAAATACTTTACTCCTAGCTCTTCTTGACTTGATTGTTTGTGTTGAGAAGTCTGCTGTGATTCTGATGGGCCTTCCTTGGAGGTGATATGTTTCTATTCTTTACCAACTTTTAGTATTCTGTTCTTATGCTGATATTATGCGTTAATGATTATTATATGTCTGGCTGTAGATTTATTTTAGTTTTGGCTACTTAGACCTCAATATGCTTCACTTTTTTGTATGTCAGTTTCTTTTCCCATGCTTGAGAAAATTTCCACTATTACTTCTGTGTGTATTCTTTTCATGTCCTTTGTGTTTTTTCCTTCTTTTTCATTAACACCTAGCATCTTACATTGTTTTTCTTGGCATCATCTTGCAATTGTTGAATTGTTATTTCCTCACTCTTTTTTAGTTTTAAGAGCTATTTCCTTTAACAATCATTAGTTATAATCTTGTCTTTAAGGCATGAGAAACTATCTTCATTTTTGTTCAAGTGGTTTTTCCAACTTTTGGTGGAATTTTGATTTTGTGGTTATCTCATTGAATCTGTTTCATGTATTTGAATTCTATCCTATATTGTTCATTCAAGGTTTCCAACATTTTCCAATGCTTCTGTAATATTTTTTATCTTTGTCTTCTTTAGATATGCTCACCATTTTGTTCATTATGTTTATCTTTTTTTGTCTCCCCTTACAGCCGCAGAGTTATTTCTTTATTTCCATTGCTATCATTTCAGAAATTTCAGTGGTGTGACTTCAATTTTCTTTTATGTCCATGTTTCCTAGACTTGTTTTGGATGAGCTGGAGGTTGCTTTAGGTTGCATTTTGCTCCTTTGTTTTTTCATTTCCCTATATTCCTCCAGAACAACTGGATGCCAAGTCCCAGTTGCTTCTTGCACTGTTATTGGTTGCCTGTCCAGTAGGTGGTCTCCCTGGCTGGGTGGGGGTAGCTGGGAGGGCCTTTCCCAGACCCATGCAGCTCATCAATGTTCCCAGGCTGGTGAGGGCCACTGAGTAGGCAATCATCTGGATTTTGACATTGTCCAATTCTTTTTCATTTTACCTTTTTAATTTCTAATTGCAATTAAATATTTTTTGTTCTTTTAGTAAGTTTCATTGAAGTCTTGGATCCAAAAAGTAGAGTAGATATTAAAGTTTTATCAATTATTTTTATCCTTTCCAATACCCAATGCTTTATTACTGATTTTGGCCTCAGTTTAATTTATTCCTTCTTGAATCTTTATAATTTCTTTTTCTTTACTAGTTTGCACTGGTATGTCACTTGTTTTTCTAAAACATATAAGTATATTATTGGGTCATTATTTTGGAATCATTCAATTTCTCTAATGTTGGAATTCACAGGCATGAACTCCCTTCTTGCAACTCTTCATGGTGTGCACAAGTTGCAGTTTCCTGAATGACTACTCAATATGATTCTTGGAACTTTTACTTTTTTCCTTAAGTTCTGTGACAGATTGATTATTCAAGAGTGTATTATTTAAGCTCTGTATATTTAAACCCTTTATGTATTTTCTTTTGATCTAGGTTTATAGCTTCATTCTGCTGTGATGTGATAGTAATCAGGAGTTTACATCAATTTGTTTGCATTTATTTATGCATACTTTATGTCATAAAATGTGTTCCATTCTGGAGAAATGCCAATATGTTACAGATTAAAATATGGGTTCTGTTTTCATTATATTAAACACTTTTTAGGTATCAATTAAATCCTTTGCTGCCATTATATGTTTCAACTCTGATATTTCTGTGATTTTTTAAAAATCTGGTTGACCTGCCTATTTATGAGAATGGTATATTGAAATCCTACACTATGATTATTTATCTGATCTTTTATATCCAAGGGTCCTTCTATATTCTGATCAGTTTTGGGTTGAAGTCTAGATTGTTTAAAAATAGAGTAGCTTCTTCTACTTCTTTTCCAGCTCCAGTTACATGGGTATTATTTTCAATACTTACATTTTCAATACACATGTTTCATTGTGGATGAGATGTATTCGTTTTACACAACAAATACTTGGGTTTTACATTTTCATTCAGTGTGTCACTCAGTGTCATTTGATTAGAAAGTTAAAATTATTGATGTTGGAGCTTGGGGTGCTTGGAGGGGCAGGCACCCAGCTCACTATTCTGGTAAGTGGTTGTGAGCCTAGCAAGCCAAGACCGCTCCAGGGCAAGAACCATCAGCATTTCCTGAGATCCACACCATGTTGGAGCTTCAGGAGCTGGGAAAACAAGCAGCCAACTCACTGCTCTGGTAAGCAGCTGTGAGCCTACTGGTGTGCACGCTAAGAATTAAACATCCATTACCTTCCCTTGGATAGCAAGTGGCAGCCAGAGATCTGAGCATCTCTTGTGAGTTTGACTATATGCAATACAGCAAATACCACCTCTTTGAAGGCAAATATTTTTATCACTGCTTTGCTCTGTTCTAAATAATGGTATTGCTCTATTCAATATTCTGTTTTTATAAGTTCAGTATTTCCTTCAATTTTGCTGTACCTGATTGCCAGAACAACTATTGTGAAGAAAATGAGATATACTACTGTACCTAGCACTATTATCCTGGTAACCTGCTGTGAAGTTCTGTAGCAATTTCACTACACTGTCTCAATTGGCTTTGTTCCATCTTGATTTGCTGTATTTTACTACCTTCAAAATAAATAAATAAATAAAATGAAGTAAATAAAATAAAATAAGAAATAAAAAATTAAAAAGTAAATAACCACAGAAAAGATCAGTAAGGTACTGAGCAAGCTGAAACATAATATAATTAAACAGATAATGGACTTAAAAAGCTAAAGGATGAAAAGAAAGAGCTCAAAAGCATACAACTGCATGTATATTTAAATGTGTTGGATTGATAACCATGTTGCTCAATTTTTGTTGGATCGCTGAACAGAACTGTTTACAGCTTCACTGTTTGAATGTCCAATTTGAATGCTTTAATTTTGTAACTCAAGCAACTATATCTAAGGAGACAATATGAAATTTATCAACTAGTGATTTCTTTTTTTATTTAAGGAGAAAAAACAGAAAAAGGGTAGAAATATTATAGAATTTCAAAAAAAGATAAACAGTAAGAAATCACTAGTTGATAAATTGCATATTGTTCTTTTAGAAATAGTTGTTCCAGTTACAAAATTAAAGCATACAAAGTGGACATTCATGCCATGAGACTGCAAACAGATCTGTTCAACAATCCAACAAGAACTTAGAAATATGGTTATCAGTCCTACACTGATAACCATATTTATGTAAATATACATGCATTTATATCTTTTATAGCACTCCTTGTTTCCTCTTTTTCAAAATAGCAATTGCACATTTTTAACATTTTATTTAAAGAGAAAAAAGGAAAACAGAAATAAATGGTAGCAACAATACAGAATTCTAAAAGAAAAAGAGAAAAGAAAAAAAAACAACTAAGAAATCACTAGTTGATAAATTACATATTGTCATCTTGGATATAGTTGTTCAAGGTACAAAGTTGAAGGATACATAGTAGACATTAAACAGTGAGACTGCAAACAGTTCTGTGAAAGATCCAACAAAGATTCAACAATATGGTTATCTATTTTAAATACTCAAACATATATGCAGTTATATCCCTTAGAGCACTTTCTTTTCTCCTCTTTTTTACAATAGAAATTACACAGCTTGGGTTTTATTACACTTATAGTTCTTATTACATTTTACACTAGAGATACAGTGTGATATTTATAACTATGATTCTTATATATTTCACTAATGAGGAGAGTCTCAAGTTGTCTCCATTTGCACATGAAGACCTCAAGATCATCCTTTTTATAGCAGAGTCATATTCCATTATATAAATATAACACATCTTTTTCATTCACTCTGAATTTGATGGGCATCTTGGTTGTTTCCAGGATTTAGTTATTACAAATTGTGGTGCTATGAACATGGATGCACATATATTACTCTGATATGAAATTTTCAGTTCTTCCTGGAAAATACCCAGGAGGGGAATAGTTGGATTGAATGGGGGTTCCAATCCTACTCTTCTGAGAATTCTCCATACAGATTTCCATAGAGATTGCACCAGTCTTCATTCCCACCAACAGTGGAGCAGTGTTTCTTTATTTCCCCCCACAGCCTCACCAACATTTGTTATCAGTTGATTTCTTGATGGCAGCTATTCTTTCTGAGATGAGATGAAATCTCAATGTTGTTTTAATTTGCATTTCTCAAATGACCAGTGATAGTGAACATTTTGTCATGTATTTATTTGCCATTTGTATATCTTTCTGTGAGAACTGTGTGTTCATCTCAGATGCCCATATTTGGGGAGGGTCTTTGATTGTGGGGGGGGCTTAATGTTTTTCAATCCTTTATATGTTCTGAATATAAGTCCTTTGTCTGATGGGATGCTGGCTAAAATTCTTTCCCACTCTGTGGGTTTTCTGTTCACTCTGTTGGTGATTTCTTTTGAAATGCAGAAACTTTTCAATAATATGAGATCCCATTTGTTGATTCTTTGAAGTGTTTCCCGTGCAGTTTGCATTTCGTTCATGAATTCTCTGCTTACACTTATGTCTCCAAGACTTCTGCCTACCTTGTCCTCCAGTTGATTTAGTGTTTCTGTTTTGATGTTTAGGTCTTTGATCCATTTAGACTTTAGTTTTGTGCATGGTGATAGGTTTGGATCTAGTTTCAGTTTGGCATGTGGAGAGCCAATTTTCCCAACACCATGTATAAAAGAGGCTATTCTTCCAGTGGACCTATTTAGCCCCTTTGTCAAATATCAGGTGGCTGAGTGTCTTTGCAATTGTGCTTGCATCTTTTAAACTGTTCCATTGATTCTCAGGTCTATTTCTTTGCCAGTAACATGCCGATTTTATCACTGTGGCTTTGTAGTAGTGTTTCTAGTCAGGAATTGAGATAGCTCCTGCCTTGCTTTTGTTGCCCAGAATTGCCTTTGCTACTCTAGGTTTCTTCTGTTTCCAAATGGATTTTAGGAGTGTTTTCTCTAAATCTGTGAGGTATGCTAAATATATTTTGATTGGGATTGCATTTAATCTGTGTAACAGTTTTGGTATTATGGCCATTTTCACAATGTTCATTCTTCTGAGCCAAGAGCAAGGAATATCCTTCCAATTTCTAATATCCTATTCAATCTCCTTTTTCAGAGTAGTATAATTTTCAGCATATAGGTCTTTTACATTTTTAGTTAGATTGATTCCTAAGTATTTCATTTTTTCAGATGTTCTTATAAAGGGTTATATTTCTATAATTTCTCTCTCAGTGAGTTTTTTGTTTATGTACAGGAATGCTATTGATTTTTGAGCACTGACTTCATATCCAGCTACACTGCTAAATTTGTTTATTACCTCTAGTATTTTGAAGGAGTTTTTTGGGTCTTCTCTATAGAGCACCATGTCATCTGCAAATAGTGATAATTTAACTTCTTCCTTTCCTATCTTTACTCCTTTTATTTCTCTCTCTTGTCTGATTGCCCTGGCTAGTGTTTCCAGAACTATGTTGAAAAGGAGTGGTGAGAGTGG
>PVLA01017616.1:0-16791 GCA_004027455.1 Hydrochoerus hydrochaeris
CCTGCCTGGCCCTAAGCCTGGGGTGCTTCCTGCTTGGGGCTGGGGGTTGCTGCCAAGGTTAGCATATATATATTCCAGCTTCTAAAAAATAAAGCGGATTCAGATTCACTCACAGACTGGTGTGCAGTGTCTTCTGTCTCTCACTCGCCGACTCCCTGTCCACCTTTGGGAAACCCTAGCCCTGCCGCAGCTGGACTCCAGCATCATATCACAGTGATATATGTGCAACCATGTTCATAGCTGCACAATTTGTGATAGCTAAATCCTGGAAACAACCAAGATGCCCATCGACTGCAGAGTGGATGAAAAAGATGTGGCATTTTTATACAATGGAATATTACTCAGCTATAAAAAAGGATGATCTTGAGGCCTTCATAGGCAAATGGAGACAACTTGAGACTATCCTCATTAGTGAAATAAATAAGAATCATATTTATAAATATCATATTGTGCCTCTAGTGTAAAAGTAAATAAGAACTACAAGTGTAATAAAACCAAAATGTGTAATTGCTATTGTAAAAAAGAGAGGAAAAGAAAGTGCTCTAAGGGATACAACTGCATGTAAGTTTGAGTGTGTAAAATAGATGACCATATTGCTGAATCTTTGTTGGATCTTTGAGCAAAACTGTTTGTATTCTGACTGTTTGAATATTTACTATATACCCTTTAACTTTGTAACTTGAACAACTACATCCAAGAAGACAATACACAATTTACAAATTGCTGATTTGTTAATGGGGCTTTTTCTCATTGTCTTTTTTATTTCTTTCTTTTAGAATTCTGTACTATTGCTACCCTTTTTTGTTTTTTTTCTTTTTTTCTTCTCTTTAAATAAAATTTTAAAAATGTATAATTGCTATTGTAAAAAAAAAGAGGAAATAGGAAGCGCTATAAAAGATATAGCTGCATGTATGTTTAGATGTGTGGGATTGATGACTATAGTTCTAGGTTCTTGTTGGATTGTTGAACAGATCTGTTTGCACTCTCACTGCTTTAGTGTCCACTTTGTGTGCTTTGATTCTGTAACTTGAATAACTATTTCTAAAAGAACAATGTGTAATGTATCAACTAGTGATTTCTTACTATTTATCTTCTTTTCTTGAAATTCTGTAATATTTCTACCTTTTTCCTGTTTTTTTTCTCTTTAAATAAAAAAATGAAAAAAAAGAATATTCATAGGGAAAATGATAGTCTTTTTAACAGTGTTAGGAAAACTGAATATACACAAGCGAAATTGGGAAATTAGATCCTTATCTGATACAATATAAAAAAATCAACACAAAATGATTAGACTTTCACAGAAAGCCAGAAACTATAAAATTCCTAGAAGAAAACATAGGGGAATAGTTTTATGACATGGAAATTGGCAGTGATTTCATGTATTATATGATACAAAAAGGATGACTACCCAAGAGAAAAATAGCCATGTGGAATTACATCAAACTAAAAGTTTTCTGCATAACAAAGGAAACAAGCAACAGGATGGAAAGTTAACCTACATACTAGAGAAAATATTTTGTAAACCATATATCTAATAAGAAATTAAGATCCAAAATATATAAGAAGCTCATCCAATTCAATCAAAAATTCTGAATTAAAAATAGGCAAAGAATTTGAACTGATATTCCTTCAAAGAAGACACACAAGTAATGAACAAGCCTGTGCAAAGATACTCAACCACACTAATCAACAGAAAAATTCAAATGAAAAGCACAATGAGACATTACCTCCCTTCTATTAGAAAGTCTCATCAAAAAGGCAAAAGATATCATTAGAAAGGATGAAGGAATAAGGAACCCCTCACACACTGTTGGTAGGCATGGAAATTAGTATAGCCATCGTGAAAAACAGAACGGAAATGTCTTAAAGAATGAAAAATGGAAATATCATATACTCCAGCAATTCCAATTCTGGCTATTTATCTGAAAGAAGTGAAAACAGAATCTGCACTCTCATGTTCATTGCAGCATTATCATTTATAATAGCCAAAAGTGGGAAACAACATAAATTAGCAGACAAATACACAAAGAAAATGTAGTGTATGCATATAATGGAATATTACTTTGATTAAAGATGAAGGGAATCCTATCATATGCTAACATGGTGAGCCTTGATGACATTGTAGTAATAAACTCAGTCCCGGGACAAATACTGCTAATGTAGTCAAGTTCATAGCAGAAAGTACAATGATTCCTGCCAGAAGCTAAGAGTAGGGAAAATAAGAAGTTGCTCTTCAATGGGGAACAAAGTATTAGTCACTCAAGGTGAAAATATTCCAGAAATCTGCTGTACAACGTACTCATAGCTATCAATATTTTACCATATATTTGAAAATTTAAGAAAGTAGATTTCATGTTTTTTGCCACAATAAAAGAAAAAGATTCTGATACAATTGCCATCTCCTGTACCACTTTTTGCCTATGATTTAACCAGAAGAATCCCAGGGACATACAACAGATAAATACTTTTTGCTTATAAATTGCTGATTAGCTGGGGGATTCTGCTGATTGAGGCAGGGCTTGATTTCAAGGGATAATTTTAATTTCAGATGGGTTCATATTTCACTCAGTTTTCTGTGATCCAGGAATTTTTCTTCTCATGTTAATAGAGAAGCTCAAGAGGACAAATCCAAGAGCTGTTGACATAATCTGCTAACACACCACTGGCCTCAGCAAGACATGTAGTGAAGCTCAGAGACTCTGGCAGCAAACACACACTTCTAAGGAGTGTTTACAAAGAAAAAGACAGGAGAGTGGAGAATTAGTTTTGGACAATTCTTTCTATACCAATCATCTTTCAATATTCCTGCCAAACAAAAGTCAAACTTGATTCTAATCATAACTAAACTATCAAATAGATGCAGAGTAAACAGCATGCTTCAAGTTAACCGTGTCAGATTCTTGATAAAGTTCTTTGACACAGAAAACAAAGAAAGAGATGAAATGTTTTAAATGGAAAGAGACCACTGTTTCTGAAGTCTGAAACTTGATTGAATCCTGGAATTTAAAAAAAATGCTATTGATAACATTTGTAGTACAATTAGAAAAATTTAAAAATAAGCTGTATTTAAATAACATGATTTTTATTAATGATCTTCAATATATCTTTTTCCTTAGGACTTTAGTGCTAAATATTACCAATCAGCAAATTATTTTCAAGTAATTGATCATATATATATATAGGCAAACACAGGTATGTTGAAAATTGATCAATGGTTGCAATTGATTAAACTAGGCAAAATATATTTGAGTAGTCATTGTTTTAGCATTTCTCCTTATTTGAAGTTTCCTGAATCTTTTTTAACATTGAAAGAAAGATAAAAAATAGGTTGAATTAATTATCTGGGGAATTTGGAACAATTTTAAAATATATTAAGAACTCTTAAGGGTGTTACACTGGATTAGAGAGATGGGGACAGTTTAGTAGGCCCTCTCAGTTTGTCTCATACTGGTTTTAAGGTGGGAAGCAAACCTAAACACATTGAGGAAGTGATTAATGATGATAACATAACTGGAGATTAGAGAAATGTTTGCTGTTAGAAGATAAGAATCCCAATAGGGTCAAAAATAACTGCTGGGCCAAAGTAGACAGAACTGCCAGAAGCCTCACATGCCCCTTCCTCACGGTATTTCCGCACTATCCTTTGCTTCTTTCACCACTTCAAACTACATCTGTTGAAATAAAGTCTGCTCTGATTCCTGCAAGTTACTTCTCTTAATAAATGTATCCTTGAGCCAACTCACTTCTTCACCACATCCCCAAGATCCACAGCTCATGTTTCTTATAAATAAGTCTGATAAGGCTCACTAGGAATTTCATCCTTTTCAAGCATTAAATTCTCACTCTGCTTATTATCCCAGAAGAATTCCTTTTGTGGCCCTGAGTCCCTGCTCAGGGAGGAGCAGGTACAAAACAAGAAAGAACAAGAGCAAATGTGAACTCGGCTGTTATTATGCACATCCCTTGAGTGACAATTTTCTAATCTACGTACAATAAATTCAGTAAGCATTTTTTGTTCTGTGATCTTCTGAGAATTGGCCATCCTAATGAGGAGTCTGATCATTAATAAGAAGGTGAGTTTAAAGACTTTCATACTGTTTAACTCCCATTTTTCTTAAAAGAGAGAAAGGAGAGAAAGACGGAGGGATTGAGGGAGGAAAAGAGAGACAAATCCAATTTTCTAACAAGACCTATATTTGGCAGAAACAGATTTAGCCTCAAGGAGTCACCATATTTTGCTTTATTTAAGTTCTGGTAGTAATAATGCCCTAAAGTCATTCTTTAGAACTTTTCTTAACATAATCTATGATTTCAACAGTATTCGAATTGTACAACCAATCTTTGAAATTTTGATGGGATCAGATACGGTTTTATATGTACTGTGAACATAGAAAGTATCTGGATTTTTCATTCCTTTGTTCTTCTATTCCCTTATTTATCCATGCCTTTATTACAGATCTCCCAAACATTTTGTTAGTCTTAATTTGGCTCTCAAAGTAATTCTTAAAAGCATACCTCACAAAAATAAAGCATGATTTTTCTCTCAAATGGGACCAGAATCAACAAAATCCCTTTCACTACCTCACACACATTCCCTCACCCTTCGGGCAATCACACACACAAACCCTCCCAGAGCTTTCTTGTTGGGAAGCCAGCTCCATATGTCCCAGGGTAAGCATGATTTTTCAGATCGATTTCAACCTTGACCCCAAACTGCAAAGTTTCAGTCTTCACTGCCACTTGTTGTCCAAGAAAATAGGATCAGAAAATTTTACCTAATACAAAGGGCACAAAATCTAGAAATACTTACTTTTAGTTGAGAAATCTTAAGTCCCCTAGGTAATACCCCAGTGTCACTCTGATATAGGGAAAATAAGTCTCAACCTGTGAGGTGTCAGATGTGCCAACTTCATGGCCTCACAACATCAAAGAATGAAGTTGCAAACCAAAGGAGAATGTTAGAAAACTGGTATTGGAAATAAGAAGAAAGAATAGCTGCTGGACTTCCAGAAAGAGTCCCAAGTTGGTGGCCAGTGAGACTTTTAGTCAACCATATTTTATGCAGCAAAATCACAAGATAGATGCAACATGAATTAAACTGCAATCAACCCGTAGAATTACCAATATAGTTGCTTAGCTAATATTAGTCCAATAGAGAAATGAGTTACACAGCAAGCATACTGTGTATGGAAAGATCAAAGCATTCCTGAAAAGGTATGGAAGTATGGGATCAGATGTCCTAGTCACCCACTCATGTGCCTGATGCCTCTCTGGGCTCACTGGGCCAGGTGGTGCTGATGAAACTACAGACTCGAGCTGCTGTTTATTTCTACGGAGGCTTGCTGGCTGGGCTATTGTGTCTCCCATGGTAAGGCCTGGCTCATTTCTAGCTACAGTCTTGGTGTGTTTGGTCTTCTGCACTGACTCTCTCAGGAGCTTGATCTCTGATTGGCTGCCTATTAATTTCTGTCTAGCTTAGCTGTCTATAATAATTCCACACCCTAGGAAAATGTTTTGCACCAGTTTGCCTTTTGTACAAAATAAGGCTTATTTCTCAAGACCAGGAATACACAGGCCAATTCTTTGTGGACTTCCAAAGGCCGTGAGAATACAGTCTTACCTTTACTATGCCCCTTTCAGTGGTTCTCTAGGGTTCCACCAAGAAGGAAACCACAGCTAGAAAGAGCCTGGGCAAGGGAACTGTGGAAAAATAACCTGAAGAAAATGTCTCTGGGATTAGTTGTTCTTAGGTTACAGAAGAGAAAAGCCAAAGGAATTCAATTAAGAAAATTGTAGGACAGCAGAATTAAGAATGAAATTTATAGTTCATATTTTTAGTCTATCATTCATATTCCTTTCTACTCTTCCTCTTTCAGACTTTAGCTTCCAGTTTAAATATATATGACAAAATTCAAAAAGAAACCCAGTATCAATCACTATGAGACAGTTTGATCTTTTGCCCACATCATTTTTTGTAGCCCTCTATAATTGCTTCTTAAAACCATGAGAATTGGTTTAGACACCTATTAAACAGTCTCTATTTGAACTATTCTGATTTCTATAATTAACATCTGTAGTCCAGGGCTTAGCTCAGTGGCATAAGTGCCTGCTTGGCAAAGGTGAGGTTGTGAGTTCGATCCCTGGCCAAAAAAAAAAAAAAAAAATTGTTGTCATCTGCTTCTAAGTCAAATATTGCATAGCTTCTTGAAAACAAATGATGAATATTTGTTTTTAAATCCCATCAACAGTTTTAGTCACAGAAAAAAATATTTCCCTAGCTTTTCAATTTTAGGAAAACCTGAGATTTCATGTTACTGAATTGTCTAGTTAATTTAAAATTACTACTAGTTTTTCTAAATAAACATAACAAAAGAGAACTTTGTATAAATATCTATGAAAGGTATATGTAAATATTCACTTTAGATGTGTGACATATACATACTATATTAGAAATCCCCTTTATAGGATGCTCT
Source organism: Hydrochoerus hydrochaeris (assembly GCA_004027455.1). NCBI lineage: Eukaryota > Metazoa > Chordata > Mammalia > Rodentia > Hydrochaeridae > Hydrochoerus > Hydrochoerus hydrochaeris. The sequence continues at coordinate 6,474 of PVLA01017616.1, forward strand.
ATGGATAAAAAGATGCACAAAAAAACACAAAGAATATATCAATTTTAGCACTCAGAATACCATCAAAAATGCATATCAAATTAAAGTATTTAATGTTTTAAATTCTACTAATTGTTATATGACAGCACATATTTTTAAGTATTTGTGGATACACAAAATTGTTCTTAATATACCAAATGTACTTTAACTCAAAATTCTTGCATCATTTAAGGAAATATTATTTTGAGGAACTAAGGAAATATTATTTTGAGACCCTGAGCTTTCTGATTAAAACCTGTACGTGTTAAAGCCATAGCTTTTCAAGACTCTGAAAAAGTAACTACTTCTGTGAAAAAGGACAAAGTAGTGTTTGCAAAACAAAAGAAACCCTCTGAAAAATAACTCTCTAAAATATGTGAAAAGCATTCCAGTCTTACCCACAGACAATGGAATGCTGATTTGGAAAATACAAGTGTGAGAGCAGACAATGACAGATTAAAACTCATTAAAATTAAATCATCTCATTTTGTAGCCTTAGCTAAAAGGAAAATGATTCTTTTGTAAAAAAAAAATATAAATATATATATATATATACACTCCTTTTTCCTTTTTATATGCAATAATCCAGCAGAACATTTCTCAGATATTTTAATGTCTTTTCCTAGTCCTACAGTGCTATTATTCTACGCGGGTGGGGAAAGGATGCCAAAGCATCGAACCATCCAGGACTGTCAGAAATTTTGTAGCAGAAACTTTATTTGACCATCAGCCACTGGGCTGAAACAAAAGGCAAACAATACTGTCATCATGGTCTCTTTGGGGATTTTATGTGGAATTCTAATTAACCAACCCTCATTTTCTTTTCAGATATCAGAAAAAAACCAATCTGACTAAAGTTCCTAAGGAACTGAAAAGAAAAATATAAATTTATATGTAACATACATTAGAAGGGGCTCCCCGCAGATTCTTCAGGAGACTATCTGAGCATCAGTTTAAAACATTTCTAGTCTTGAAATTGAAATGCCACTCATCAGAAATCAAATCCTCTAGAATATAGCAAAACTGACAGAAAAGAAAACTGTACACTTCAGTTTCTTGGGGCTGATAAGAATAAAATCTTGATGATACATTCTTGATGCAAAAGCCCCTTTAGTATTTAATGTATATCCTAGTCAATGGCAATCCCTTCTTAGATTTTAAAGTTCCATGAAGACCAAGATAGGGTTGGCTTATTCATTGCTCTATCCCAAGAGTTAATGCAGCAACTAGAACACTGAAGATAGTCAGTAAACACTTAAGTTCTTCTAGAAAGAAGTGCAATAAATGAAGATCAGCAAATCTCAACAGAAAATTAGGAGGTCTTCAACAGATGAACAGAAAAAGGAGGCAGAAAAGTAAACCCTTTTCTCTTGGTTCCTGCTGGTTAGTGATCTATTCCTTACTTTTTGTAAGAAAAGCTCATAATAATAAAAGTAGAAGCTGTGGCATAAAATGAAAAAATGCACAGAAAATTTTTCCAGGTTTTGTTTGATCTTTAATAAAGCCTCAAGTTTGCATGTTTTGATCCAGGTATCAATAATTTGCTGTGAAATCTGTGAATCACTTATTTACGTAGTTTTGAAAAATTATTAAGTAATTGATCAATACAATGATGAGCTTCATAATTCAGTGTTTATTGTTAAGTCGTTAGTCAGTTCTCAAGCTTAAAAGCCTACTAAATCTGCTTAGAAGCTTGAAAGCAGTACAGCTGTGCATGCATATAATGAAAGTCATGCAATGTAAAACCCAAGATAGTCTATACAATGTTTTGGTTTTAGGCATCTGCTCATTTGGAAAATATTTGTGGCATGTTTGACAACCAACATGGGTGAAACACAAACCCTATAGACTCCCAGTCCGGCCGCCTCTGAATTATTCTGAGTTAATATCTTGATGTTAACATGCTTTCTCTGGAGTTGGTAATTATTCTAGTAGGCTTTGAAAGCCTATTTTCACTTGGGACACAATTACCATAGGTAATTACGTGTAGGCAAATATCTGCCCTTCCACTGGGTAGACACAGCATCTCTTATGTTCCAAATCACAAAGCTCTCTTTCCAGGGATACACTTGACATGCCATAGTTGAAGTAATTAGCATACTTAGAGTTTTTTAAATGTATAAACACATCAAATTTTCATCAGGGACTGTTTGTTCTTGTGAAACTCTCTGCCAAAACAAGCCATGAATTACAATAGAAGGTTAACTGGAACGGTATGTTCCATAGGAACATGTTGAAATATGGAGCTATCTCTCTACAGCATTAGCCAGGGAGACAGGTGCAAGTATTTCCAAGCTCTCTATACTATTTTCATGAGTTTCTGTTTATACTGTAACTCAAGAATTTTAGGGCAAAAGCCTAAACTAGTTACAATAAAATGAGAGTACAAACACATTCAAAGCAAGGAGCATTCTGCATAATGCAGACTCACAATTCAAAGCACAGTACAAAATTTAGAGTTACAGTGCTCACTTGTCTGTGCTGATAGAAACAGTAGTAATATCAATTTTATTTATCTGTGTCCTGATCCAAAAGCTATAAATGTACCTTACAAAATGCAAATATAGTACACAGGATATTTTTTTAAATCAACTTAGGACTCCAGCAAAAAAGAATAAAAATAAAATGAAGTCAGAGATGAAATCATCACTCGATATACCATTGACACTGAGCTTGGTAGTAACATGAAAACAAAAACTTGACCAAATTCAAGATTTCCCTGTTCAGGAAAAATACAAAATTTATGGTACGCAAACTATTAATTCTCAAATTAATTCTATTTGGCTTACAAAGATACCTTGTGATTTGTATTCTCCAATGGATTTACTTTCCTACATAGTCTTGATTTTCATTTATAATGAAAATAGCTTCATTTATGAACAGGCCTCTTTTAGATGAATGTTATTCAAAGTCTGAGTTATCCAAAACTATTGTAACAAAGTAAATTTTGTCATGACCAACTTAACAATAGAAAATAGAAAATTGTTAATAATTCACATAGATAACTAATGTTACATAAAATGTCATAGATTTGTATATTACTATATAAAATATGTTATACATTTATATATAAATACATTGTATATATTTGTGAGGCTTAAAATATATTTCTTTTGTAGGTTGTACCCAAAATGATTTGAAAGCCTCTGAAGTAATCTGATGTAGTCTACAGGCTTTCACTGAAAAATCACAGGAAATCAGTTATGAGAAATTCTCAAAATAATGCTGAGAGAGAGGCCTACGCTTCTGCACTTTGCTCAGTGGAGAAAGAATTTGCAGGCAGGCGAGGCAGGTTCTCTGGAGGATACTGAGTGAGGCTTTATTGCTTCAGCAAGTCCCAAAAGACAATTATCTTCAACTGCTCTCTTGCTATTACTTTTGATGTTGAATTTTAATTAGTAGTATTAAAAAAGGAGATAATAGATATTAAAGTTATCTTTAAATCACAATTCAAATGATAATACTGATATGTGCTTAAGGACCCAGCTCAGTGGAACCTGGAGCTATGGGATTCTTCCACCCCAATGCACCCAGGCAAAACCATGTCTACACACACACTTTGGTTGGAGCCTTGACAACATTCTTCTATGTGCAACCATCTCCATCATTGAACTAAGAAATTTCTAGGTTGAGGCCTTTCTGGAAGTTACATTGTACTTTCTAGACACTCAAAGTGTATTTGTGAAGAGAATGGGAATGCATGAATGAAGTATCAAATATTCACCATTACTCCTATGTTTTTCTAAAGCAATCAAAATCTGTTCTCAAAATGATGAACACCTGACATTCTAAGATTCTACAAGACTATCAGAACTAAGAAAGGTTCTTTAATGTCAACCTCAGCTATTGTGATTTTTAAATTTAGTCATTGATGTTAATCAAGGGTAGCCAATCAGTTTCAACCCACATGTGACAATTAGGCACTGGCAGCAGCTTCCTGCAATTTCATGTAAGAGACAATGGCAGAATTCATTCTATGCTAAGTGGACTGAAGGAAACACCAGGATTGTTGAGGGGTACATGCCAGGCAACAACAGTGACCCATGTGCCACACGTTTGCCATATCCAAATACCTAACCAAAGGACCAGAACACTCACCTACAGTGGGTATCAAAAATGAACAGTGATTAAGGGAACATCCCATGGGCCCAGCCCTTCCTGGAGAACAGCTCAATGAGGCATTTTGGGAACCAGCAAGGTAATGTTCATGTTTATGTTTTATTCTGCTTTTCCTGTTTATAGAAACAGGATGGACAACTATCAGTTTCCAAGTGGGAGAGACAACAGTGGAATATATTAACAGGATCTCTTCTTTGGATTGGGCAGAAAGAGGAAGCGCAGCTACATGAAGGTCACACCTCCTAACATGGATATTTTGAAATTACTACTTAACGGTGATTATTAAAATATGAGGGAATAGCAGTAGTAATTGTAATGCAACTTGTCAAAATTTTTGATCTTTGTTATTTGTGATAGATGACTATTTTTCCATTTCCTCCAGAATCTGCAGGGTCGAAATGGGATAAGCAGTTATCTTAAGGCTACAGAGATACACATTTCAAAAAGGCTCTTTTGTTTTGCTACATCTTTCTTAGATCCGTGCCTGTATCCAAGACCTCTGTGAAGTAGAAAGCAATGCACTCTAGAGGAAACTGTTTGCAAACCAAAGAGAAAATTCAAAATTATGGATCAGAGCCATTTGCTTGCAGATATAATGAAAATTCATGTTTAGATTTCAGAGCACTACTTGATCATTAAAGCATTGTTTGTGGTGCCTTACTAAGAATGGGATAATGGGCTCATATTTCTGAGCAGTTCTGAAGAAATAAGACTGCAACCTGCAGTACTCCAAGGTGCCTTTGCCAATGTCCCCCAGGTTAAGCGGAAGCTTCATGATGGATTGTGGGCATCAGTAAAAGCTGCCACATCCCTTCAGCCATGTTAGGGAGAGCAGGTGTGCTGAGTAGGAGGAAACATCACTGACACTCATAGGAAGGAATATACCCTACTCCGGACAGAGAGGGATTTATACAAAACTTGAACGAAATCCAAGAAAAAATTTGCAGAGCCAACTCAAAGATACATGTGATCTTAAAGTAAGTCACCATTCCACCTCATGTCTTCCGACTACGAGGAATATGTGGAAATCAACACTTGGTCATCCAGTTGTACCTCAGAAGGAGACTGTGGATAAATAAAAGATAAGGGTAGAACACTCAGGTTAAAAATGAGCAGCCTAGAAAGGAAGGGCATGAGAACTATGCAAACATGCTCTAATCAAAAGGAAAGAAACAAAAAGGGAGAGAAATATACAGACCGTAGCATTCAAACACAAAGATCTCAGACTGCCAAGATGTAAATAAAAAAAAGGAAAAAGAAAGAGCAGTCAAAACATGCATTGTTTAAAAATTAATTAGAACACAGTATCACAATATCTGTAAAAGAAGTGCTTACCATGACAAATAGCAACAACAAAACAAAAATTACAATAAATCAGAACAGAAAAAAAAAAAGAAAATGCAAAACGCACATGATTAACAATTGAATGAATCATTTAAAGCAAAGGTCTTCAAATTTTTTTGTAAAGGATCTGACAGTAAATATTTGAAATTTTCCAAGCCATAGAGTCTCTGTCATAGTTGCTCATCTTTGCTTTTGTAACCAGGAAGTAACCTTAGACAACATGTAAATGAATTAGTATGGTTTTGCAAAACTTTAGTTACAAAAACAGGTAGCAGACTGGATTTGGCCCATTTACTGTAATTTGCCAATCTTTAATACAGAAAGCTAAACATAAATAGAATGGGAAAAAGATTCAGTTATAAAGCGCAGGAAATTTTCATGGGAGTATACAAAAAATTGAGTTTCCAAGTAAAAATAGAACACAGGATACCAGCGAATGATCTGAATACATTATATATGTTATCTATGTGACTCGGTATAATACTTCAGATAGAGGGGAAGATAGCAATTATGGCCACACTTTGGAGCCCTAAAACATAAGTCTAAATCCTGACCCTGCTACTTCTTATAATGAGTCTTCACTTCTGTATGAAGCACTATGCTGGTCAGATAAATATAAATCGTGTTACCTGCTACCTCTCAGTAAAAATGGCACTAGGGATTAAGTATTTTAACATACACAAAGTTCTTTGGGAAAGGACCTACATATACTAATTGTCTATTGCTATGATAAATAGCAAAAGTCAGTCATCTTCAATTATCAGACTTCAAAATACCAACAAAGGCATCTATGTTGAAAACTCATAGGAGAAAATGAGCCTAGTTTCATGAATTTCCACAGAAATAACTTCATTCTACAGGACAATGTGTGTCATATTATAAGGGCCAACATATATGACAAATACCAATACATCAGATCAAGTATTGCGGGTGTAAGGCAACGGGCTGCTGTGGTCAAATATGAAGAACTTACAGTTTCATTACTGAAAATAAGGTAAATGAGAAAAATTTTTAAGTACATTACAATAAAATCCAACCAACCAAGTGATAAATTAAAAAGTAAACTCAGTAATGAAAAAGTCTTGGTAGAAGGGTGAGCACTGAGCAATGCCTCCATTTATATAGAGAACTCATAATGATCAACAGAGGAAATTATGTTTGCGGAATAAAATGTAATGCTACAATGCTGACAAAACAAAACAATATGAAACAAGAATCAGCAGGTACAGGGAAAGGAGAAAAGTGGAAAGAAGTGGAGGAGTATTTAGAGGACTGTTTAGAGGCACTTTCCTAGCCAGGTGCTTATCTACTTATTTTATCTGAAATAACGTAATTTAAATTTTTTTCACTCTAAGTTTTATAAGTTTTTTGTCATCAGTAGAATAACATAAGAATTCCTAACCTCTTCTTATGAAGGACTATTGACAATTCCTTACATTTCATTTCAACTATTTCTTCTAAAATTTAAATGAATGTAAATAATATTTGACTTAAATAAAATTAAAGGCAGTACTCATAGCCATTTATGAATACTCATAGTATCATTTCACTGTTAGTTTTCACTTATCCATTCATCCATTTGTCCATTCATTCTATATGTGTCCCAAAAAAGAAAGATGAGAAGAATGATATACACTACATTATGTTAGGTGGTAGAATTTAAGACGATTTCTTGCTCTCTGCTTTGTACTTCACTTAGTTTTTGACAAGCGATGTATAGATTCCTGGTTATTCAAATTTCTTTCTTCCTTCTTGCCCATGCTTATGGCTAAATCATGTTTTTTAACTCCTTTATTAGCTATGTGTGACCAGCTGACTAATTCTCTTAACACAGGATGCAAAAGTAAGAGTCAGCTCAAACTGGTGTGACCTTTGATGCCATCCTTTCTCTTCCATTCTGGTGACTAACACAGAAATTTCACACTGTAGAGTATGTGACCTGGCAGAAGAACAGCAACTGGATTATTTCTACTTTGTTATGACAAGTGTCCTTATAGAGCATTTTGTTTTTTTAATATAACAAGTGTCAGCATGCATTACTTATTAGAAATAGTAGAGTAAGACAACAATCTAAAAATAAAATCAAAACCATCTAAAAAATAAACAAAATCCAGGAGAAAATCTCCAGCACATAAATTAGAGATTCTGATGAATGGGGTGATAGTTTAAGAACAAACACAAAGCTTCCTTGTGGCTCAGGACATTGGAAGGTGGTTTTCGCAGGGTGAGAGGGACAATATAAAGGCATTCAGTGACCTCATGGAGCAACTGAATTAAGTTCAACTTTGAGATTTGGTGTGTTTGACTAGTTTTACACAAAATTTAATATATAATATTTCAGCTTATACAAGAGATTACACATCTCTGAATTCAGAACGATATTAGTCTCTGATATCATTACCCTTGCTGTTCAACCAGTTTTCACTTGGTTCTAAGAAAGCAGTTGGCTCTAGATCAATCCAACAGCACCACTGGTATAGTAGTATCATGCAAGATTCCCAATCTGTCTTTTCTAAATACACTTCTAGAATATTTTGAAAATTAATTTTGACATAGAAGCCTTTTTACATAGATTAATTTAACTCCTTTGTCCAAAACACAGTTCAGGAAATATTGCCAACATACCATCCATTGTAATTATGACACATAATAAGAGCTTATAGCTTCTTATCAGTTATAGAGCTATTGAAAGCCAGAGTAATCATTTGATCACTTGGATACAAATCCTGGAAACTAAGTATTTATAGGAAAAAAAATTATCTGAATCTGGAAGAGGTTTCAAGAGACCATTTGGCCCAGGCTCTTATGAATAAGGTATCAAATATTTTTCTTAAACTTTTTAATTAAGCTGCAAGATGACAGGCTTCCAGATTTTATTTATTATCATTGAGATAAGTGATTTTCAAATAATCACTGAGTAGAAAAACGTAGGAGGTTAAAATAAAATTCTCATTTTGTTCCCTTCACACGTCTGCCCCTGAAAAATCTTTTTGGAACTCCAAAATTGTTTTAGTTTTATGAAAGAACGAATTGGAATATGAAAGGCATGAGAATCCTAAATGTCTGGCTCACATCCTCTCAAAAAATAAGAATCTTTCAACAATGTGTTTACCAGTTAGTAGCCAGACATAAACACTAATTTTTCAGTCCAGATATATCTCATTTCCATTATAATGCATTTAAATCTCTGAAAGCTAGAATGTTTTATAGAGTATGCCAATCAAGGATGTCTAAAACAATGTTGCTTGATTCTTTTCCTAAGTTAGCTTTATACCAATTAGCTATTATTTCTAGTGAGCATTCAGCCCCCTCCAAGATAACCGTTCCACTTTCATTAGTCTCAAATATCTTATTAATTTTGACATTTTTTCCTCTTATACATTAAGGTAGCAATAGCAGCACTATCAAATTCATCAAGTAGAGAAAGACACTTCCAACTTGAAATCTAATTAATTTCTCATGTTCATTATCTTTTCAGAGTATTTCTTACAAAAGGACATTATCAGCTTCTCTTTCCAGATAATTGATGCAGCTCTTCCCCAACCCTTTTTATTTTTTTTCTAATAGGTTAGGAAAGACCTTTATTACTTATACTTATGATTCTTGCCAATGACTTTTTAAAGGATAAGTATTAAATATATCATTTAAGATGCATAATGTGTTACCAAAAATGACATCCATTAGAATGAGAAACTCATTAAAGGATAAGTTTAAAGAATTTTCAGAAGTACACCATCACTTTGTGAAGTACTGAACTGTTAATATGAAATGTACTAATACGAATTAGCTTTATTTTTAAGAAATCATATAAATAAAACTATTTCAGTGAAAATATAGCAAATTGCATACTGAATATTAAATACTGGGTCCCACTTAAATGGACTAAACTAGCCTAAAAGAAAAATTTTGTTAGGAGAAAGGAATGTATGTGTGTGAGTGTGTGTGTGTGTGTGTGTGTGTGTTCATTTGCGTTTTAGGAAACAATGGAAATATTCTGGATAGGGCTTTAAAAAATAGTGTATTACAAAGAAATGAATAAATAAACATTTATTGTTAAATGTTAATAATTTTAATAGTAGCATTTAAAAATTAGGAGTGTAAGTTTCTATTTGACACTGGAAAATAATTATCTATAATATACCTGCCTACATCTGTGAAAAGAATGTTAGAAATTATGAAAGGAGTCCCAGCATTCATTCTCAGCTTGTCCACCCTGAAGATCCAGAAAACCAGTAGTCATAATAACCCAAGGACAACCATCAACTGTGAATTAAAGGAAAATAGATACTTCTCCACATGCAGAGGAAAGAAAGGGCAGTAGGGATAATACCTGAGATGAATGGAATCTCAATGACGGGACTGGGGCTGGGGCTGTGGTCCTTTAAAACATTGCCTGTGTTTTTAAGAAAGAAAAAAAAGTGAGGGAGAGAAAGCATGCCGGAGCAGGCAGTTTCTTTGAAAACATGAGCTCCTAGCATATGGGAGCAGTCATTCCAGCAGTTTGGCTGAGGTAGGAGAATCAAAGGTTTGAGGCCACCCTGGGCAATTTAATGAAACCCTGTCTCAAAAATAAGCGGTCTTCTGTGTCTGATTTATTTCATTGATTACATGGTTTCTCTCATATGAGAAAACCAAAATATAAGTAAAAAGTGAAATAAAAGATATAAAAAGAAGGAAGATAGATCTTTCTCAAACAGAAAGAGGATGAAGAGATTGAAGGAAGGAGGAGAAGGAAGAGGAGGAGGAGCACGAGGAGGAGAAGGAGCAGGAGAAGGAGCAGGAGCAGGAGGAGGAGCAGGAGCAGGAGGAGGAGCAGGAGGAGGAGCAGGAGGAGGAG
>PVLA01017617.1:0-16791 GCA_004027455.1 Hydrochoerus hydrochaeris
CAGATCCATCTCTTACTATCTATCTTTCACTGTTCTCAATTTATCTGTGCTTTGGCTTGTTTGTGGAAGAGTCTCCACGGTTACCTTTTTGGTTTAATGTTCAATCTATTGTAGAGTCGGTCAACTTTCCATGGCTAATTTCCATTTTACATTCGCATTGAAACAGTACTATTGAAAAGTAGTCCGTCGATAATTACTGAGCCTTTCCATCTGTGAATGTGCTCCCTGAGCCACTTTATCTGCTTTTACATCAACAAGGGAGGAAGAGTGTCCCTAAGAGGTTACCTGCAGTGTGAGGGATGAACAAGCATGGGAATCGCTCTTTCCCTATACAACAAACATGGCCCAGATGGGCTGCTGCACTGCGATGTGAGCACACAGAGATCCAAGTGGGTCCCAATGTCCCTGGAGGCAGTGGTTCCGCTCCAAGCAGGAGGACACTTGCATCTACCTGGAGGTGGCCAGGCTCATATAAAGCAGAAGAGGACACGTCACTGTCAACCCTCATTGTAGCTGAGCCATTTTCCTGCAGTGTGCCGTGGGACGTCTGGATCCCACCTGACATGGTGCACACAGAGGTGTGAGACAGAAAAGCACCTTTTCAGGGAGCTGGACACTTGGTTTGAGTCCTCAGCATGCTCACATGCTGCAGATGAGTGACGAGTGGGTCCCCGTGCTTCTGTGGGTGAATGAGCAGGCTGCTTCCTGAACCAGCATCCAGCCTGCTGATTCTAGAACAAGCGACAGGCAGAGAAAACCAATGCCAGAGTCAGCAAGAGTGAGCAGAAAGAGCTGGATGGCCCACAGCCAACGTGTTGCCAGGAGCCACTCAAAGAGCAGACAAACCTTCCTCTTGCTCCCAGAAAGGAAGCCTCTTTCTGATTGAAAGTCTCAAAAAGGGACAGAAAGAAAACACTGATGATGGTGAAATTGTTGGAAAAGTACTCAGGACAGAGCTGACCTGTGACCCAGAACCTCTGCCAGTGTGAACGAGGAAGGCGTTGACCTCCCAGGAACCCTCTCACCTGCAACGTGTTCTTTAAAGTTAGTGTCCTTTACTCATAAGTGAAATAAAGCAAACTCACATGTGTGAACAGCGTATTGTCTCCCCAGTGTGAGAAACTGAAAAACTAAGAAAGATCCAAAATTTACAATAGATATTGTGAAAGGAAAGAAACTGCTCAAAAGGAAGAGCAACTCATATGTGGGAAAGGAGAAAAAAGGAAGGGGAAAAAGGGGAAACACACACACACACACAGCTAAGATAATTATACTAATTTTAAATTCAAAAATAGGTTGTCTTTGGCATGGGGATTTAGCTCAGTGGCATAAACACCTGCCTGGCAACTGTGAGGTTGTGAGTTCAATCCTCTCTACCAAAAAAAAAAAAAGTTTGTCCTTATGATTTTGATCAATTCTTCATGCCTCTATCTTATCAGAGCCATTACTCTGAAGATCATAATACACATTACATTAACCATCATTAATCTCCTTTCATCTTCTTTTGAAATTGTGTGACATTTTTCTGTTTCTTTTTTCTTTTTTTTTTTTTTTGTCTTTTTGAGACGAGCTCTCACTATGCAGTTCAGCCTGGCCTTGAGCTTACTTTGTAGCCCAGGCTGGTCTCGATCTCACAACAATCCTCCTGCCTCAGCCTCTTGAGTGCTGGGATTACAGGCGTGAGCCACCACACCCAGCCTTATTTTTTTCTCTTTAAAAAAAATAGAAAAAACTAACTGTGATGGAGAAAGGGGAAAGAAAAAAAGCAAAAGGAAAAATACGTTTGTATATGTAAGACAGTTAAGACAGTTATATGCTGAGTTTCTCTTGGTTAATTGAAAAGATGTGTGCTAATATTCTTTGGGCATGGTGTATTAGGGTTTTACTATATAAAACAGATATAACATGAAATAGACAAATGTAAAAATTACAAGATTGGCTTACAATGGTCAGCCACAGAGGCACATGAGGAAGCGTGTAGAGGGCGTCTGCACGCCAGAGGCCAAAGGACTCAATCCAAGGTCTGGAGCTCACCCCAGTGTCCCATACAAGTCTGCACCAGCAGGCTGATGGGTCTGTGACAGAAGGCCAGAGGGTCTACACTGGAAGGCTGAGAGTTTATTCCGTGAAAGCTGAAGAGTCTACACTGGAAGCCAGGAGACGATGTCCCAAATGAAGATGAAGATTGGAGCTCCTCCAAAGAAGGGAATTCATTCATCGTCCTTCCCTTTTACAGCATCCTGGTGATGACCCACCCTAGGGTGTAGAATTGCTAAACCAATTTATTTGCTTCTAAATGTCTCAAATTGACACAGTCAATCAACCACTACACATGGTATCATGCCTATATACTCTGAATAAAAGTAGTACAAACACAACAACAGGCAATGTACTAACTACTGTAACTGTACCAGCAATCCGGTTTTGAAACTGCTTTGCTGATTTTTATCTTTGTTCTCTTTAAAAGAAAAAAATACCCTAGTTAATCCAAAAAAATCAAAATAAGCAGTCATGTTAGTAAATAAGTCATGACACAAAATTAAATAAATCAGCAGACTCTTACTGTTGCTTAGTAAAAGATGTGAGTTGTTTCATTTTGTTTTGTTTTGAGACAGACTTTTACTGACTATTCAGCCTGGCCTTGAATGTGCTCTATGGTCCATGTTGGTCTGGAAGCCACACAGATCCTCCTGCCTCTGCCTTCCATGTGGTAGGAGTACAGGCCTGTGCTGTGATGCCAGGTGGTTAAAACACATGGGTTATCCAAGAACAATTGTGCAGTGAGCTACATCCGTGGCATTTTGTTTTACATCCCACTGAGCTGCACAGGACGGTTCTAATTTCGCAGTCCACCTGTTCTTGTGTGGTGGGATGTACAGATACTGCCAGTACCAGCAAGATTATTTCATGCTAAACTGTTAGGAAGTAAATATGCTCAGGATACAATGAGCTCTATTTTCACTTTTCCTTTGCTGGAATAGCAGTATTCACTATGCAATGATGATGATGATGATGATGGTGATAATTAGAAGTACGCTGCAGTACTATTAGCCCCGTGATTTGACGTGTAAACAGTAGTACTATTTTCTGCAAGGTAGTACAGTTCATGAAGCACATGAGATACTGAACATTCCATTATAAGATAGGCATAAATTCTTGCCAGGTGTGGTGGTGAATGCATTTAAAACCTGCACTTGGGAGGCTGAGGATTGCCATGAGCTTGAGGTTAGCCTGGGCTACATGGTGAGACTCAGTCTCAAATGAAAAAAAAAAAGGCAAAATACATCAATGAATAAAGTTATAAAATATTGCCCACCTGATGTCTATTCCACTGTCTAAGCATAATTAACTTAGGATGAGGCACAGTGGTCACAATATTAGGACTACTTACTGCATTTGCCACTTATGCTTTGACCTAGCATTAGTGGAATGGAGAAGTCACTGAGCTGAGGGGCAAAACGACACAGGATACTTTAGAAAACACTGCAGTACTGGCAAATAAGAAGGTAAAATACAGCCAGGATGGCAGACGGTCTTACAGACAGCTTGCACAGATCTTATGTGGTGGAACTGACATCACTTCCTTCTGATGACAAAAAGCACTTATCTCTAAAGTTGCCAAAAGAACACAGAAATGAGTGGCAAAAATTACTCAGTGTCTATTTGAATAACTGATTTGAGCTTTCCAGGGTAAAAAAAAATCACATCATTTTCCAAAGCACAAATAGTATTTGCAGCATTAAAAAAAAACAAACAACAACACTACTTCATTATGAAGAAGAGAAACCGGATAGAAACCTGTCAAACCATCAGCATCATCAAAGATTCCCTCAAATGTTCCTGCTGACATCGCAGTGACATTTATAACTGGTGGAGAGGTGAATTCTCACACTGCACTGTATCTTCATTGAGAAGATTTATGGCTCTGCTGGTCTCCTGCAGTGGGGAGCTCAGTACTAAATACAATAATCTCCAAAATGAAGCCTAGCAATACAAGCATGAAAAGTAAGCTGAAAGATAAAAATCAGCCAATATTGCACATCCAAGATGTTAAAGTTTCCACTGATGAGTATAGGTAAAATTATGTAGCACTTATAATCTGATATTATGTTGGGAAAAGAATAGATGTCATCTGAGAATATTGAAAACATTTGCTAATTTGCATGTTTGAAAACACACACTTAAGCACATGTACAGAAATTAGCAGTCATAAAATGATAAAATACGACATCCAATTAAAAATTCTTGCTAGAATAATGGACTGTGTGCAGAAAAGTCTCACATACAAGCTGGTGGAAAAATGAAAAGTTAAGGAAAATTCAATTATCAAGTCACACTACCCTATAATTGCTAAATGTAAAAATCTAAGTAAAGGGAGAATAATGACCTACAAAATACTTAGCTGACTGTGATGCAAGAAATCTTTGGAGCCCATTGTTATCCTTTATTTTGGATCTCACATAGTGCAAAGTAAAGCCAATTATTATGTACTTTGACAGACCCATGCTACTGCTTCTAAGAAGCTACAGAATTATGTGAGCACACTTATTCATCCTTTGTTTACTTTTGCTTGAGAGAGGGTTTTGCTATGTAGCCCATACTGGCCTGAAACTCACAATGATTCACCTGCCTCAGCCACCCAAGTGCTGGGATGACAGGCATGCACTATTGCTCCTGGCTACCACATTTTTTATTTTGAGGCAGTGTCTCATTGCATAGTTCAGACTGGCCTTGAACTCACTATGTAATCGACATTGGCCTCAAACTCACCGACCCTCCTGCCTCAGCCTCCTGAGGATAAGATTATAGGTATATACCACCTCTACCTTACAACATTTATTTTTCAAAGAGAACTTAAAATAATTTAATCCAGAAATCTTTTTTTTTTTTGTGGTACCAGGAATTGAACTCATGACCTTGCACTTGCCAGGCAGGCACTTATGCCACTGAGCTAAATCCCCAGCCCCAGATCTATTTTAAGACCAATCTTACAATGCATACTTTAGCAGATGTCCTCCTCATGTCAATTTTATGAATAATTGATTTCTAATTGTTATACAATTCATTGCTTATGTTTAAACTGTATGACAAGTGATCAAAGGATTTGGAAAATGTGGAAATGAACTTTGTACATTCACTGGGTTTTGATACAATATTCATTCTCACATGCAAGACAAATGATAACTCAAGCAGTACACTTGTATCAGTGGTTTGTCAACAGTGTATCGCCACATGAATTAAACCAAAAATGAGTACTGGTGTTCCCAGATAATAAACACTGATATGAATTTCTCCACTGTGCAATGTCATGTTTTATGAAAATAATAAAGAAATTTCACGTTCTGTATTTATACTACCATCCATGAGTTTCTAGAATTTCTGATGTCATCAGCATCACATAATGTTTTCCCATATTATTTACAGAGGCTTTTTTTTTTATCTTTTTGAGACAGGGTCTCACTGTAGCCCAGGCTGGCCTCGAACTCACAATGATCCTCCTGCCTCAGCCTGCTGAGTGCTGGGATTACAGGCGTGAGCCACCATGCCCAGCAAATACTTTTTTATTAGTGGGATTTCATCTATTTCAAGGTAAAGTGGAAGACTTGAAGGGTTTCCATATATACCATGTTCTCTGTCATGTGAGTTCTTTCATGTATTTGAACTTTAAAAAAATCCCAAGTTTCTCACATTCAGCTGTGAATTTTTTTCATGTATGTACTGATAGCCGTGTGGACTGAAAGAGGTTTTATGCTGTTTTGAAGAAAAGGTTCTCCTCAGTCTGACTCATGTCTAAGTCACTTCCTCTCTGCAGTTGTTGTACTCTCCCTTCTTAATGTGCACGATGCTCACTGCACAGAGGCTTTTCCTCACTGTTTCTACAGACTCTCCCAAGGGTAATTTATTTCCTGTGTTTGACAACACCTCTGTGTACTGAAGGCATTCACACACTGCTTACATACACAGCATTTCAACAGTGTGTGGTCCTTTGACAAAGACCATGTGAGCTGAAAGCTTTCCCACATTGGCTACATATATAGGTTTACACCCCAATATGATTTCTTTTCTTTCACAAATACAATCTGTGGTGAAAGTTTTCTGACATTATCTATATACATAGGATTTGCTCTGGAGACTGAGTCCTTTCACACTCTTCACAGTCTGTGTTCTAAAGCCTGTCCCTCACTGCTCACATACATATTTCTCCCCAGTGCAATTAACTACCTGCCCTTGATGATTGTCTGTGTAATCTAAAGCTTTATCATATTGCTAACATACATAGGCTTTCTCTCCCTTGTGGGTTCTTTCCTGAAAGCTTTCTCATATTGGTTACATGCATAGTTTCCCCCAATTGTGAGTCTGTTTCAAGTCTTTGACAAATAACGTGTTGAAATCTTTTCCATATTGCTACATTTATATGGTACCTTCTCAGCGTGAATTTGTTCATGAGTTTCACAAATACCACTTGTGCTGACAGCTTTTCCACATTGCTTACTTACATAGGGTTTCTCTCCAGTGTGAATTCTTTCATATATTCTTTCATAACTATCCTAAGTTATGTACATACATAGGGATTCTCCTCAGTGTGAGTCCATTTGTGCATTTGCCAATGATGTTTTCTGCTGAAGGCTTTCCCACAATGCTTACGTACATGGAGTGTCTCCTCAGTGTGAGTCTGTTCATGTATCTTACATTTACTATGTGTGCTGAATGCTTTGCCACATTACTTACATACATAGGGTTTGTCCCCAGTTTGAGTACGTTCATGTATTTGCCAACCTGCTTTGCACCTGAAAGCTTTTCCACACTGAAGACATATATAGGGTTTCTCCCCATTGTGAGTCTGTATATGCTTTTGACAAGCACCATGTGTGCTGAAAGCTTTCCCACACTGCTTACATACATAGGGTTTCTCCCCGGTGTGAAGTTGTTCATGCTGGTGACGTATACCACGTGTGCTGAAAGCTTTCCCACATTCCTTACATATATAGGGTTTCTCTCCACTGTGTATTCTTTCATGCTGTTGACAAGAATCTTTTCTGCTGAAAGCTTTCCCACATTGCTTACATACATAGGGTTTTTCCCCAGTGTGAGTCCGTTCATGTATTTTACATTTACCACAAGTGCTGAAAGCTTTCCCACACTGCTTACATATATAGGGTTTCTCTCCACTGTGCATTCTTTCATGCTGTTGATAAGAATCTTTTCTGCTGAAAGCTTTCCCACATTGCTTACATATATAGGGTTTCTCTCCACTGTGTATTCTTTCATGCTGTTGACAAGAATCTTTTCTGCTGAAAGCTTTCCCACATTGCTTACATACATAGGGTTTTTCCCCAGTGTGAGTCCGTTCATGTATTTTACATTTACCACAAGTGCTGAAAGCTTTCCCACACTGCTTACATATATAGGGTTTCTCCCCAGTGTGAGTCCATTCATGTATTTGCCAGCCTGCCTTGCTCCTGAAAGCTTTTCCACACTGAAGACATATATAGGGTTTCTCCCCATTGTGAGTCCGTATATGCTTTTGACAAGTACCATGTGTGCTGAAAGCTTTCCCACACTGCTTACATACATAGGGTTTCTCCCCGGTGTGAAGTTGTTCATGCTGGTGACATACACCACGTATGCTGAAAGCTTTCCCACATTCCTTACATATATAGGGTTTCTCTCCACTGTGCATTCTTTCATGCTGTTGATAAGAATCTTTTCTGCTGAAAGCTTTCCCACATTGCTTACATATATAGGGTTTCTCCCCAGTGTGAGTCCATTCATGTATTTTCCAGCCTGCCTTGCTCCTGAAAGCTTTCCCACATTGAAGACACACATAGGGTTTGCCCCCACTATGGGTCCCCTCATGTACTTTATATTCACTGCGTGTACTGAAAGAATTCCCACAGTGCCTACATACATAGGATTTTTCCCCAGCATAAGTCCACTCATCAGTTTTCCACAAGCCACTTGTGTTGAAATCTTTTCCACATTGCCAAAATGAATAGGTTTCCTCTCCAAAGTGAACTCTTTTATGATTATCCAATGAATTGCTAGAGAAGATTTTTCCATAGTGTTTATGTGCAAAGTTTTTTTCTCTAGAGTAAGCTGCTTCCCGTGTTTGAGTATCTTGGTGAGAATTAAAAGCATCTCCCAAGGGTACACAGGTATACGTGTTCAGTTCACTGTGACTCCATTCCCACATGTGAACATCATTAGGCATAAAAAATGATTTACCACTTGGCTTCTCTACAATGGTATTTTCTTCAATGCAGTCAGAATAGGATTTCTCACAGGGTATAAATTCACAGGATTTCTCTCCAGGACTTGACTTCGTATATTTCTGAAAGGACTGGAGTTTTGTGCAGTTTATTCCATATTTGTTATCTTGAAATTCCTGCTGCTCAGATGGTTTAAGAGCAGTGTTAAACATGATGAGTCTGTCTGCTGACGAATGACCAGCCAGGGGCCTTCTGGATGGAAACTTCTCATCAGGATTTATATCAGCAATACTCATGTGCCCATTTGCATGTGGAGTCTGAGGAACCATTTCTTCATGTTGATGCCATAGTATATAGTGCCAGGACTGCTCTGCCTTTTCATTCCTGTAAAAGGGGAGAGCAACAAAACAACCACTCACATTTAACAGTGTCTTTTTAGTAATGATTCACCATTAGGAGCTCTACTTTGATGTCTCCTAAGAGTATTTAATCATCCACTTACTGTACACTCTGCATGATGACTTGAATCCACCTTTTACCCGAATAGTAGTATTTATTTGGGAGTTTGTAATCAAATCATTTGCAATGCATAATTCTTACTTTCATTTTGAGGAATCAGAACACATCTTGATGAGTCATGTTCCACGCACTGATGAGCTCTGCTATCCTCTCCCTCGGGACTCCACCCCTCCCCTTCACTCAGCCTCCTCACCCCTCCAGTGCCCGCCTCTCTCTTTGCCACCATCTCTCCTCTGTTTACTCCTGAACTCATATGGTGGGATTCTCATGCAAAAGAGAACTGGCCACATTGAAATTTCTCTCTCTGACTTATTTAACTGATCATTATGGGATCTAGATCCATTGATATTTTGGCAAATACCATCACTTCATTCTTTTGTGGATGAATACTATTCCATTATTTGTACACACCCCATGTCTTTTAGTGTTGGAAATTGAACCAGAATTTTACCACAGACATACACCCATAGGAGTTTCAACTTTTGTTTTGAAACAAAGTTTCACAAGTCATAAGTTGCCCAGGCTTGCCATGAATGCATGACCTTCCTGCTTCAGCTTCCTAGAGTCCTAGGATTCCAAACATGCTCCTCAATACCCAAGTGATCTCATATTTCCTTAATCAATTCATATGTGAATAGACACTTAGGTTTTTTTCACAGCTTAGGATTTCTATTTTGTGATGCTACAAATCGGCATTTAAGCACCACTGCAATATTATGGCTTTAACATTGTGGGCCTTATATGCAGTAAAAGGATAGCTGGATATGGTGAGGTATGGGTACGTAAGCCTGTTATCCTGGGAGGCTGAGGCAGGAGGATCACTGAGTTCAAGCAGCCTGGCTAAACTCTGTCTCAAAGACAAGCAAGAAAACACAGTCGTATAAAACACAATGTTTATTTTTCCTTTTCTGTGGAATCTCTGTACACAGTTCCGTAGATATTACAGCACACGACAGTCCAATAATAACATGAAGATGATGCACCTTCTAACATTTTGGACTGGGAAAGGACTGTGGGCCTTGGAGGACAGCATGGAAAGAAATGGGACTGAAACAGTGGTGTTTAGTTGGAATCTGAATATATTCAGTTTAACAATTTTGAAACACTGAATGTGAACATCACATTTAACTACATATAATGTGTTTGCTATGAAGTGGTCTTTTAAAAATTTGTGTATATAATTAGAAGTCAGTGCTCAGTATACACACAAAATTTGTTTTATATCCTCCTGTCCTCAAGGCCTGAATGCAATTTCATTAAACATGTCTATAGATCTGAGCATGAAAAAAAATTTCTAGTTTTTTTATTTTTTAAATTTCAGACAAAGTCTCACTCTGTAGTGGAGGCTGGTTTTGAACTACACATCCTAGTCTGGTCTTGAACGTGTAAGAATTTTTCTGTTTCAGCCTCAGGGGTGCTGGGAATACAGGCAGGTACCAACTCATCTGTTTGTTCTTTTACATTACCTCAATGATTTCAGCTTTGACATAAGTGCCACCCACATTTCAGATATTGGAATATTTCAAATACTCAATTGTCACATTAGAGATATGCAATGTATTTATGAGACTTCAGAAAATTTGAAAAGACTAAAGAAGTTTAAAAGGTTTTCTTTCTGTAGTTTTCTTAGGGTTATTTTGACACTTGAGGAACTTTCTTTTCTGAGTCAAAATTGTCTCAGAGAAGCCAGGTGTGGTGGTGCACACCTGTAATCCCGAAGTGAGCCCAAGGCTGCCTTAACTACATAGCTTTAACTACATAGTGAGACCCTGTCTCAAAAAAAAAAATTACCTTAGATATGCCCTGCAATTTCTGTAGTCATCTTCAAATTGCTGGTCATCTGAGTTTCTTTCTATAGTGTAGAAACAGAAACATAATGATATGTGACCAGATATGAAAAATCACCACATTCAGGTAGACGCATGGTGCAGTGTGACCATGCTGGGAAGATGCATCACAGAGTTTCCATTTTCTCATTAAGGAAACAGCTGATGGGCAGGACCCAGTGCTCTCTGATTGCATGAGTGAGAAAACAGCATCTTCCTTACCTATGGCAGCCAGGTGCCTAAAGGTTTCCTGCATCACATCTCTGTAGAGCTTCTTTTGGGAAGGATCCAGCAAAGCCCACTCCCCCCTGGTGAAGTTCACAGCCACATCCTCGAAGGTCACTGCCTCCTGCATCATCAGACATGGATTTCCAGGAAGAAGAGTGAGATTCACAGCACAAACCATCTCAGTTCTGCTCATAAACAGGTCACAGGAGGCTGAGCTTCCCCACTTTTTACTTCATGCTTGGTCCTCACTGATTCCCCATCCAGTTGCACTCATCACATGGGACCTTTGAGGCCACAGTGGAAATTCAGTGCTGAAGCCACAGTGGGATGGGAACACTGCTTCTCCTGCTGGTCACACCCAGGTTTGCTTGTACAGAGTCACCAAGGCATGGGTCACAGAAGGAGCCAACAAATCAGAATCAATGTGAACAAAGTAAATACAAAATTTCTGATGAATTACTCTGAGAGATGTAAGAAAATATCTTTTTTTCTCAACTTGTCAATTAGACAACTTATTTCTTCTATCTCAGTATTTAGAAAGCATTTCAAAATTTCATCCTACTTTTCTAGACAAAGGCTTAACACTAAGCAACACAAATCATGAATCAAAATTGATTAAACATTAAGCAAAATTTATGAGTGATAATATGGAAAGCTAATGAAAACTATTACACTTTCTTCTGCAGAACATCTAAGAACTGTGAAATTGGATTAAGTAAACCACATTATCCCGTGGCTTAGTGACCTGAAAGGTAGAAGAGGGAAAGAAGTGGAGGAAGGATATGATAAAAATGTACATGAAAGGTACTGGTCACCAATACTTTGCACTCTAAACAGGCACAATAATGAAAGGAAAAATGTTTCAGTACCAAATACACCTGCAAATGTGACAGCTTCTTTAAGGTTCAGAGTTTCAGAATCCACTCTGAAGGGCTCTGCTGTATCCACAGAGAGAATGACAGATTACAGAGAAGGAAGAGTCTTCAGTGGACTCACATGTAAATAGAAAATGTCTCAGTTACTTTTTTCTCATGGCTGAGTCAAAATGCCCAGAACCTGAAATTAAGGCAGGAAAGCATTATTTTGGCAAACATTTCTAGAAATTTCAGTGAAAGATGGGATGAAAGATATGGTGGCATGGCACAGGATCATCACAGGGGAGAAACAGTCCATGGAGGCAGATGGCAGCAAAAGCAGTAAGCAGCATGCAGTAAGTGACAGAGACAACCCTCTTTCTGCCCTTCTATTTTATCCAGGGTAGCAGCACTCACACCATAAATCCTAGCATCTCACTATGAATGAAATCTCAGCATCATAGTGTCGATTGTTCCATGATCTGTGCACCTATGAGCACTCTTGATGTTGGGGGGACATCTGTATACAAGCCATGAAAGAATACTGACTGATCACAGAGGTCATATGTCACAAGGTGGCATATATCACAATATGAGTAATACAGCAGGCAGGAAGAAACATGCTTGAGCCTGCAATTGTTTGTGTCTAGATGTCCCCTCAAAGCCTCATGCAGTTATGGGGAGGGCTTCTAGAGGCTGTGATTGATTCACGGTCCAGTACAGGCACTGTGGGTGTGACTGCTGCAAGCACCCTGGGGAGGGTACCCTGTATACAATATAAAAGAAAAGCATGGCTTGCTGACTCTCCTCCATTTTTTTGCTTGTTGCTTTGCTCTGCTGCCATGAATTGAGCCTCTCTGCCCTGCTGCCCCGTCTTGGTGCCAGCCAACTGCAGAAGGAATCCTCTGAAATCTGTGAGCCAAATAAATTTTTCCTTCTTTAAAATTGGCTATCAGGCATTTTGTCTCAACAATGAGAAAAAACTAATTAAGACATAGTCTACCTAGGCCTTACATAAATAAATTACCTCTTAAAATTGGAAAGATAAACTTGAACACTTTGAGACTTAATAGTGAAATACATTTGAAAGTGAAAAAAGTGTTTCCACAAAAGAAAATCATGAGGCTACCAGAATTAGAGGAGAAACACAAAGCTATGTAAATCTGGGGAAGTAGAAGAGACAAAGAAAAACCAAACCAAAAATTATGCAATAGAGGCAAAAAAGAATCTGTCTACAGTGTAAAAAATGAACACGTAAGAAGGAAGAGTGAAACATATGTACCCCAAGAGAACACCCCACCTAGAACACCCCACCTAGAAAACAGGGTCCATGACCCAGCCTGAGGGAACAGGCAGGGAAGAGAGGTGTGGGAGGACACAGTTATCAGCAGCCTTGTGATAATCGCAGGGCCCCAGGGCTCAGTGCTCACACACACACCCACTACCTCAGTGCATTCCACAGCCCACACACCACTGAGTTCATTCCAATTCCAGAAAATGCTAGTGTTGCTTCCAGACAGAAATGTGACTCCTTTCACCTCCATGAAGAGTAAGTTTACAGAAATCCTGAGCATCTGGCCAGTAGAATTGAGAAGAAACCACTTTGCCGTAACAGGAATGTCAGCCTGGAGGAAACAGGGAGAGGAAAACACACATAGAATTCTTTTCCTCATAATTTCTGCAGAACTCACTTATTCACCATTTCAAACTGGTAAAACTAAAAGTGTCACTACAGGTGACCAGTACACATGGAGGAAATTCTTGAGCAACAGCACAGTAACCAGGACAGTGCTACCCAGGGGCAAAACAGGGATGAGTCTGACACGGTCTCCCCTGGGTGCTGAACAAGGCTCAGCTGTAAAACTTTCTGAGGTTTCCTAGGATATTTACATTGTTATGACTGTACATTCTCATTAAAGCTTTTGTGAAGATAAATTTAATTGCAAAACATACAAACACCACAATGCTGTGTGGGAAGAAACTGATACTCGCTACCCCGCATTCTCACATGGGAAAATGAGAGGGAATCAGAGCAGTCTCGGCTCACAAAGCAGTACTTTCAAGTGTGAGATCTGCGGACACCCAGCCAGCAGTGCGCACACTGCACGGGGGACACCAGGAGCAGGGTCGGGATCAACATCAGAGAAGGACCAGGCAGCACCAGGCTCATTGCCAAATGCGCTTCCCACCGGTGCTGCGGCGCCCTGTGCGTCCTGGAGAGAAGTGGCTCCATGGCCACAGCTGTGACACAGGACACAGAAACCCTGAGGGATGTGAGTCACGTCCCTGAGGGCTGCGGGAGGTCAGAGCAGGACTCTCAACCACCTGCCACGTGTGCTCAAAGTGAGGAGAAAGCAGCAGCTCAGAGGTGACAGAGAGCAGCGGGCAGCAGAGTGAAAACTCCCTCTGCAGGCAGAGGTTTGGGCGTCAGAGTATCTGTCAGGGCCAAAGCTGTGAGCACCTGGGCTCTGATCACATCGTCCTCACTGGGGACAGAAAAGGAAGGAGTGGCGAGGGCTAAACGCTCCCTGGTGGTCTGGTGGTTAGGATTTGGCGCTCTCACCACCACAGCCCCGGTTCAATTCCCAGTTAGAGAAGCCCTTTTGCTGCAGCTCACCTAGAGAACAACCGCCATCTGGCGGCCCTCTGCCACGTGGTAGTGCACGGCCATCTTTGTGTCAGGGCCAATGCGCGCCACCTTATGGCCTCTCATGTGGTCAGCATCAACCATCCTGGTGCAGGTCACATGGTGGCCAGTCGCCATCTTGCGCTCCTACACTGTGCTATCAGCAGCAGCCAAGCTGTGTGGGCCACGCAGTGACCTGCCAGTGGCTGTGATTCCTCCTTGCATGGTGATGAGCAGCTGCTTTATAGCCAAACATTAAATAATTGCCCACACACGCCCGCCGGATGATTGGCCTCTTGATGGCCATCTACCCCGCAGTCTTCTCAGCCTCAGTCTCTGCTCCGATTGGGGAACAGGCTGGCCCCAAGGGATTAGTTAATCATGTCCCTTTCTCCCTCTCTGACCTATCTCAGATTAGCCATAACTTAGGTTCCTTTTCTGCTATTCTTATTTCAAGAGATATCAATTAATCTACAAAAAGGTTCATACTAGTCTTTTTTTACATAGCTCAAATTGGCCAAGTATATTGGAGTGCACTCTGATTTTATAACACGTTTGTCAGTCTATATATTTGTTGTCTGTTTATACTGGACAGATCTTCTGTCCATGTTTGTCTATTTGCTTGCTCTGTAAACAACTGTTTCTTTTATTTGAGCTCAACAATTTTTTCCTCCTCCTCTTTTACATTTTCAGATCATTTAATCAAGGTTTATTTGGGCTATCATATAAAAAGCAAGCTTCCACCTAGTTTGCCAGCTGGTTAGTGTTAAAACTGGTTAAACAAAATCCCTTGGGGTGAAGAGACATTACACAGGACTTCAACTGATGAATAAGAAAGTGGCCACCTAGTGTTTAAACAGTCTTATTCATTAATCGGAGGCCCCAATAATCTTCATAGCCTTATGGGAGACACCCCAACTAAAGTTCATATAACTGAGACAATTCATTGTGGTTGTTCTGATGGTATATTCTTGCTATCAAATGTAAAATTAAGACTACTTATGATGACAAGTGTTTTCTTTCAGATCCAGATGTCTGCCTTTTTCTTGTGCTCCAGCCAGGAGATTCAGATCAGACCAACACAAGGTCACCACTCAAATAAGAATTTTCAAATAAAAATTTATATAATATGTATAATGTATATGTGATACTTAGAGATGCTTAAATAGTAAACATCCTTAAACTCGCCTCTACTATGTAATGCCACGCAGGGCATAGTCCTTTCAGTCCTTAAGACTCAAATGGTAAACTCATGCACTTCTGCTTTCCAGCTCACCTGGAAACACACAGAAGGAAAGTGTCTTTCTCAAAAGCAAAACACAAGCTGACTTAAAATCCACATCCTTTGCAGAGTTAGTTTAAGCATGGAGATGTAGACCTTCCAAGGTATAAAGTTTTTTTTAATGCATAGCTCTTTTTTATTTTACAGAGAATAAAACAAAAGAGGACAGAACAAAGCAGATCAGAAGAGAACAATGTAAGCAACACAGCACTTCAGAACAAGACAATTAGATACTAATAGTAGCTACCATAATGTCTCTTTCTTTGAAATAGTTGAACGTAGCTTCACAAACAATATCAGACATAACAAAATAGAATAAAACCATTCAAGAGAATAAAAGTATTACAAGGCATTCTGAACCAATTAACAGAAAATGAATAATATATCTATCAGACATGTTACCCCATAAATAACAAAAATATCTCAGCAGTCAAGTTTTTGAGTTGAAAACAATAGTTTATAAAATTGAAGATTTTAAAGGATTACATGTATGTGTAGTCATAAGTGAAGACCCATAAGTCACAGTCTGTAAAATGCCAGATAGATGACAAGAAGGTAAATCCAAGGTGTAAATTTTAGATGAACTTCAGGGAGAGAAAAATGATGGGAATATGTTATACATGTCTCAGTGACCAAGGATAAGAACAGTTTAAGAGGTAACATCTGCTAGACCAAATGTTCTCTTCCTAAAATCTGCTGAGCTTACCTCCACCCATTCTGCCAGGTTTGCAGTGAACATCACAGAACACCTTCTTCATACTTCTGAGATATGGGCAGAGCAAAGATATTTCGACAATTGTCATGGTTAAAAAGCAGGAATCAGGCCAGGGAGAAAGGTTAGCAGCACAGCACCTGCCTGGCAAGTGCAAGGTTGTGAGTTTCATCCCTGGGGCCAAAAACATGGAAAGCATCGACCAAGAGTCAGGTGTCCGCCTTCTCCCTGAGCCGTGGTCCTCTCTCATCTTCCCAGCTGCACAGATCCCTGTCTGCTCTGTGCCTAATGACTGACGTGATCCATGCATTTCTAAGAGCTGTTCAAGCCCACATCTCAGCTGACCCTTGCTGTCCTTTCTGCATCAAATGCTGAGCACCTTAGAAATTCCTCTTTCAAAAGGCAGAACTGCCCGTGAACCTCCTGAGCTGAAACGCAGTGCTCACGTTCAATCACCCGTGGGAGGCAGTGATGATAAACCCATGGTGGCATTGGAAGTGCACAGGAGGGACCTGGCCCTGGGGTGTTCTCAGT
>PVLA01017618.1:0-16810 GCA_004027455.1 Hydrochoerus hydrochaeris
GGTCAGTGATAAGAATTCTATGGGTGGTACTGACAGAGCTGACCAACATGTTCTAATAAGTCATCCTATAATCAAAAGTGAGGAAAAATATTATTATAAAATATTTATGCAGCTTCTGGACCAAACAGTATGGAACTTATTTGTTGTTTATTCAAAACAAGAGGGTTCAAAAAGTCATTTACAATTTAGATTAGGTCAAACAGACCAAATAATTGAAAAATGCGAGATAGGAAAATGCTAACCAGGATGCCTATCATCATCATCTTTGCCATTACATTTAGTGGGTAGCTATTGTATTGAAATTATACCACCCACAGGGAAAAAAAGTCCAGCACAACAGTGTAAAGTGTGCTATTCAAAAAAAGACAATAGGGCTGGGAATATAGCCTAGTGGCACAGCGCCTGCATACAAGCGCAAGGTTGTCAGTTTGATTCCTGGCCCACCCCCCAGAAAAAAATAATGCAAAAAGATTTCTAAAAAGAGATGATACTGTTGTCCAGATTGTAATACTGCATTATGTGTTGAATGTTTTAAGATACACAGTAAGTTACTGAATAAATTCAGTGAAAGTGTCATTTTCATATTTCTTGCTATCTTACATAAATTAACAAAAAAAATATGCAATGTTTGGTCATCCTGTATTTAAATAGATGGACTGGTAAGTAATTAACGCATAGCATATGCTCGCTGGAAATAGGGCTTTCATATGCACAGAACTTTGCATGGACCACAGTTCCTCTGTTTCCTGATTATGAACAGTTTTTAAAGAAGATTGGGAGGCGGGTATAAGTCAGCATATGATGAAATAACCCTGTCAATAAAAATACAGAGGTGAAGCTTTTAGTTAAGGTAGCACATTGAGATGCCTCTGTTGATGGTTCATACTCTTATTTTTTTTTCTGTATGGGTACCGTTTGGTATGTGTAATACTAGGGACTGAATCCAGGACCTTTACATTCCTTTTTCTTTTCTTTCTTTCTTTTTTTTTTTTTAACTTAAGGAGAAAAAACAGAAAAAAGTAGAAATATTACAGAATTTCAAAAAAATTGGATAACAAGTAAGATAGGATAAACAGTAAGAGATCATTGGTTGCCAAATTACAAAATGTCCTTTTAGAAATAGTTGTTCAAGTTACAAAATTAGAGCATACAAAGTAGATATTCAGGCAGTGAGACTGCAAACAGATCTGTTCAACAATCCAACAAGAACTTAGAAGTATGGTTATCAATCCTACACACTTAAATATTCATGTAGTTATATCTTTTATAGCCCTTCCTATTTCCTCTTTTTTACAATAGCAATTATGCATTTTTTAAAAACTTATTTAAAGAGAAAAAAAAGCAAAAGGAAAAAGGGTAGCAACAATACAGAATTCTAAAAAAATGAAATTTTTTCAATGATCAGTTTATAACTGGTTAAATACTATCATATGTTGTAACACTCCATATATATGTATTTATATGACTAAAGATGTATATACACCTAAAGTTGAAATATTCTGAGACTAAGCTTTGTCTAAAAAGTTTATAGAGTTAAGATTATATAAATTTAATGCATACAAAGCAAAAAAACAATTAAGAAATCATTAGTTGATAAATTACATATTGTCATCTTGGATGTAGTTGTTCAAGTTACAAAATTAACAGATACATAGTACACATTCAAACAGTGAGACTGCAAACAGTTCTACTCAAAGATCCAACAAAGATTCAGCAATATGGTCATCTATTTTACACACTTAACCATACATGCAGTTATATCCCTTAGAGCACTTTCTTTTCTTCTCTTTTTTATAATAGCAATTACACATTTTGGGTTTTATTACTCTTATAGTTCTTATCACTTTTTACACTAGAACTAGAGACACAATGTGGTATTTATAAATATTCTTATTTATTTCACTAATGAGGATAGTCTCAAGTTGTCTCCATTTACCTATGAAGGCCTCAAGATCATCCTTTTTATAGCTGAGTAATATTCCATTGTGTAAAAATACCACATCTTTTTCATCCACTCTGCAGTTGATGGGCATCTTGGTTGTTTCCAAGATTTAGCTATCACAAATTGTGCTGCTATGAACATGGGTGCACATATATCACTGTGATACGAATTTTTCAGTTCTTCTGGGAAAATACCCAGGAGGGGAATAGCTGAATTGAATGGAACTTCCAATCCTAGTCTTCTGAGAATTCTCCATATGAATTTCCATAGTGGTTGCACCAGTCTACATTCCCACCAACAGTAGAGTAGTGTTCCTTCTCTCCCCACCCCCACCCCCCCAGCCTCACCAACATTTGTTCTCAGTTGATTTCTTGATGGCAGCTATTCTTTCCAGAGTGAGGTGAAATCTCAGTGTTGTTTTAATTCGCATTTCTTGAATGACCAGTGATGGTGAACGTTTCTTCATGTATTTATTTGCCATTTGCATATCTTTCCCTGAGAACTGTGTGTTCATCACAGATGCCCATTTTTGGAGAGGGTCTTTGAATTTGGGGGATTGATGTTTTTCAATTCTTTATATGTTCTGGATATAAGTCCTTTGTCTGAGGGGTTGCTGGCTAAAATTCTTTCCCACTCTTGAGTTTTCTTTTCACTCTAATGGTGATTTCCTTTGAAATGCAGAAGGAGATCCCAGTTGTTGATTCTTTAAAGTGTTTGCCGTGCAGTTTGCGTTTTCTTCATAAATTCTCTGCCTACCCCTATGTCTCTAAGACTTCTACCTACCTTGTCTTCCAGTAAATTTAGTGTTTCTGTTTTAGTATTTAGGTCTTTGATCCATTTAGACTTTAGTTTTGTGCATGGTGATATGCATGGATCTAGTTTCAGTCTTTAGCATGTGGAGAGCCAATTTTTCCAATTTTATTAAAGAGGTTATCCTTCTTCCAGTGGACATATTTAGCCCCTTTGTCAAATATCAGGTGGCTGAGTGTCTTTGTAGTTGTGCTTGCATCTTCTAATCTGTTCCATTGATCCTCAGGTCTGTTTCTTTGCCAGTACCAACCTGATTTTATCACTGTGGCTTTGTAGCATAGATTCAAGTCAGGAATTGAGATGCCTCCTGCCTTGCCTTTGTTACCCAGAATTGCCTTTGCTATTCTAGGTTTTTTCTGTTTCCGAATGAATTTTAGTAGTGTTTTCTCTAGATCTGTGAGGTATGTCAATGATATTTTGATTGGGATTGCGTTAAATCTGTGTAACAGTTTGGGGAGTATTGCCATTTTCACAATGTTGGTTCTTCCTAACCAAGAGCAAGGAATATCCTTCCATTTTCTAATATCTTCTTCATTCTCCTTTTTCAGTGTAGTATAATTTTCAGCATATAGGTCTTCTACATTTTTAGTTAGGTTGATTCCTAAGTATTTCATTTTTTTAGATGTTATTGTAAAGGGTGATATTTCCATAATTTCTCTCTCAGTGAGTTTTTTGTTTGTGTTGCAGGAATGCTATTGATTTTTGAGTGTTGACTTTGTATCCAGCTACACTGCTGAACTTGTTTATTACCTCTAGTAGACTTTCAGTGGAGTTTTTTGGGTCTTCTATAGAGTATCATGTCATCTGCAAATAGTGATAATTTAACTTGTTCCTTTTCTATCTTTATTCCTTTTATTTTTCTCTCTTGTCTGATTGCCCTGGCTAGTGTTTCCAGCACTATATTGAATAGGAGTGGTGATAGTGGACATCCTTGTCTTGTTCCTGATTTTAAAGTGAAAGCTTTCAGTTTTTGTTCATTTAGTATAATGTTGGCTGTTGGTCTGTCATAGATGGCCTTTATAAGGCTGAGGTAGATACCATGTATTCCAAGTTTCTGAAGGGTTTTTATCATGAACGTGTGTTGGACTTTGTCGAAAGCTTTTTCTGCGTCTATTGAGATGACCGTGTGGTTTTAGTTTTGTTCTGTTGATGTGGTGATTTGCGTATGTTAAACCATCCTTACATCCCTGGAATGAACCCCACTTGGTCATGATGTATAGTCTTCTTGATGATTTGCTGCATTCTGTTTACCAGTATTTTATTAAGAATCTTTGGCATCAATGTTCATTAGTGAAATTGGTCTATAGTTCTCCTTTTTGGTTAGATCTTTCTCTGGTTTTGGTATGAGAGTAATACTTGCCTCCAGGAATGATTTAGGGAGGATTGCTTTCTTCTCAGTTTCATTGAAAAGTTTAAGGAGTATTGGCATCAGATCTTCTCTAAATTTCTTATAGAATTCAGCTGTGAATCCATCAGGACCTGGGCTATTCTTTGTTGGTAAGTTTTTAATTAGTTTTCAATTTTAATAGCTGATATTGGGTTGTTCAAAATTGCTATATCTTCTTGGTTGAGCTTTGGTAGTTCGTATGTTTCTAGAAATCTGTCCATTTTCTCTGTTTTCCACTCTATGTGAGTAGAAATTTTCATAGTAGGTATTCATGATCTTTTGAATTTCCATGGGATCTGTAATAATTTCCCCCTTTTCAGTTCTTATTATGTGAATTTGGGTTTTTTCTTTCTTTCTCTTGATAAGGTTAGCTAGAGGTTTGTCAATTTTGTTTATTCTCTCAAAAAACCAGCTTTTTGATTTGTTAATTCTTTGTTTTGTTTGGTTTTTTGGTTTTTTTTTAGTTGCATTGATTTCTGCTTTAATCTTTACAATTTCCTCTCTTCTATGAGCTTTGGTTTTAGCTTGCTGTTATTTTTGTAGAAGCTTGAGATGTAGCATTAGGTTGTTTATTTGTGCTCATTCTGTTTTCTTGATATGATAATTTATTGCTATATATTTCCCTCTTAAGACTGCTTTCATTGCATCCCATAGATTACAGTATGTTGTTTCTGTGTTTTCATTGAATTGTAGGTATTGCTTTATTTCTTCTTTAATTTCATCTGTAGCCCACTGGTTGTTCAAAAGTTGTTATTTCATTTCCATGTATTTGTGCAGGTTTTACAATTTCTTTTGCCATTAATTTCCAGTTTCAGTGCACTATGGTCAGATATTATGCATGGGATGATTTCAATACCTTTGCATTTACTTAAGAATGTTTTATGGGATAATATTTGGTCAGTTTTAGAGAATGTCCCATGCACTGCTAAAAAGAATGTGTATTCTGACGTGGTTGGGTGGGACACTGTAAACATTTACTAAGTCCAATTGCTTATAGGTATGATTCAGTTTTGTTATTTCTTTGCTGACTTTTTTGTCTAGTTGATCTATCTCTGTGACAATGGGCTGTTAAGATCCCCTGTTATAATTATGTTCTTGTATATTTGGTTTTTCATGTCCATTAGTGTCTGTCCATTTATTGTAATTTGGTTTTTCATATCCATTAGTGTCTGTCTTACATAGTTGGGTGTTCCTGTATTTCCTGAGGGCCCAAAGTTGAAATTTGGGTCTCGCTCGCTGCTTGGTGTTCGCTGAGCATGGCCTGTTTGGGCCCCCATCCCTGTGTGCAGCCCATGCTGGTCTTGGACGCAGTACATGGTCTTACTGCCTGGGAGCAGGCTCAAAGCCCCTTTCCGTGTACTGGGATTCCACTAGAGTGCACGGTGAGGGCCCAAAGCTGGAATCTGGATCCCACTGGCTGCTTGGTGGTCGCTGGGTTGTGGCCCGATTGGGCCACTGTCCCTGTGTCTCTTTTCTTGCTTTTCTTTTTGTGTCTCTTTTCTTGCTTTTCTTTTTTTTTTTTTTTTTTAAATTTTAAGGCAGTTAGTGAGTCATCTCACTAAGAACCTAAATTGCCCAGACTAGACTCAAATTTATGATCCTCCTGACTCAACTTCACAGAGTGCTAGGATTATATACTTGGACCACCACACCCAGATGAATGTATAATTCTTCGACTCTGCCTAATAAATATTTTCTATGCCTGTTAAAAAATAAAACATAGATTGAGCACTTCTAAATTCCTCTCTCTCTTATGCCTCTAGTGTACTTAGGCATTTTTTAAAAGATTACAAGCACAAAAGGAGAAGTGACTGTAGAAATTGAAACTTTGAACCTGGAAAGCAACTAGGCAAATACAGTAGTCACAGACTTGCTTGTGAGGAAGTTACTTAAGCTTAGATTGGAGTAAGTTAGGCATCACCCTTACTTAAACAGCAGAGTTCAGAAGGACCAAGGTCAGGAATAAGTAGGAGGAGAGGAAGAGGCCTGTTCTTTAAAAGAGGGTAAGCTAAACTCTGTTTGAGAAACAGAGCCCAAATACGATAGCAGCAATTAAAACTGAGATAGAGGGATTGAAAGATAAGCAATCTGAAAAGTGGTCCAAAAAGGCAGAAAAAGTGGAAGACAAATCCTGTTAAGTAGATCTAGTCTCCAGGTAGTGAGGGTTAGGGTTAGAGAGAGATCACCAAAATGAAGAAGATTCATTTACAGAGTAATTCACAGAAAATTACGAGAACTAAAGGGCATGAGTTTCCTGATTTAAAGAAATGCTTAGCACATTACATGCAGAGTATACAATAAACCCAGGCCATTATTGTGAAATTTCACAGCACTGGAGACAAAAGATCAGCCCCTTTCTTAGTTTTTGCCAACTCCTTAAGATTCTTCTGCCATTCCCTCTTGTTCATGTTTCAGTATCCAGATGTACTCTACCTGCCTGTCTCTCTGCCCCCTCTACCTTTTACTTTTCTTTTTCCCTCACACTAATGAGAAAATACAATCTTTACATATGTGTGTCTTATTTCTTTCACTAATGAGTATGTTCTTAAGCTGCATTTGGGTGGGGATTTAGCTCAGTGGCTTAAGTGCTTGCCTGGTAAGTGCAAGATTGTGAGTTTGATCCCCGGTACAAAAAAAAATGCATCCATTTACCTATAAAAGTCTCAAGTTTATCCTTCTTTGTGGCTGAGTAGTGCTCCAATATAAAAAGACCAATCTTTTTTATCCATTCCTCAGTCAGTGGGCATTTAGGTTGTTTCCAAGATCTGGCTATTAAAAACTGCATTGCTATGAACATGGTGCATGTATATCACTGTGGTATGATGTTTTTAATTCTTTTGGGAAGATGCCCAGAAAGAGAATACCTAAATTGAATGGAACCTTTAATCCTAGTTTTTTTGGGAATCTCCATACTGATTTCCACAGTGGTTGCACCAGTCTACATTCCCACCAACAGTGGAGAAGGGTTCCTTTTTCTCCATAGCCTCTCCAGCATTTGTTATTGGTTGATTTTTTGATAATAGGCATTCTTTCTGGGGTGAGGTGGAATCTCAGTGTTGTTTTTTGTTGGTTTTTTAAAAGAGGATAAAACCAAGGAAAATAAAACAATAAAACCAATCAAAATAATGTAGTATAAGTGAATCAGGACTTCAGAGCCTCAGCAGTAGTTACCATAGTGCCTTTTGTTGTCTTCATAATAGCTGCAGATACCTTCAAAAACATACTAAAAATCAAATAGAACAGAATAGAGTAAAAACAATAAAAAACAAAACAATGATTTCAGTAAAGGACTTCAAAGGAAGCTAATAGTAAATCCAAAATGGCTACCATAATGTCTTACTATCTTTTAAATAGCTGCTCATGCAACCAGATGTAACATAATCAAACAAAACAAAAGACAATAAAACCCAACCCAAGAAAACAACAAAAATGATATGGTTTCTATGCAGGAATCACCTCCTGGTGTGGCCTGGTTCCCCTCGCCCAGTCCAACAATGGCAATGACTTATGGAAAGAGGCTTGGGTCTGGCTGTCCCCACTGTGGCGGCCCACATGTGGCACTGATCAGTGTTGTTTTAATTTACATCTCTCCAATGACCAGTGGTGTTGATCATTTTTTCACATATTTACTGTTTAAATTTCTTCATCTGAGAAGTATGTATTCATGTCAGATTCCCATTTTTGGATTGGTTCTTTAAACCTGGAAGGACTGACTTTTTTGAGCTATGTATTCTCCTAGTAATCCTTTGTCTCAGGTATGGCTGGCAAACATTTTCTCCCACTTTGTGGTTGTCTTTTCATTCTGTTGGTCGTATCTCTTGCAGTGCAAAAGCTTTTCAATAGGGTGAGGTCCCAGTGGTTGATTCTTTGTGATAGTTCCCATGCAATCCGAATTTTCTTTCTAAAGTCTTTGCCTGCACCAATGTCTTCAAGAGTTTTACCTACTCTGTCTTCCAGCAGTTTAATGTTTGTTTTAATATTAATATCTTTGATCCATTCTGATATTTAGCTTGGTATGTGGTAAAAGATATGTGTCTAGTTTTAATCTTTGGCAAGTGTAGAGCCAGTTTTTCCAGCATCAATTATTAAAGACACTATCTTTCTTCCACTGACTGTGTTTGGTACCTTTGTCAAAGATAAGGTGGCTTAGTGTGTCTGGAGTGGTTTCTGCATCTTCTAATCTGTTCTATTGATCTTTGGGTCTGTTTTGTTTATTTGTTTGTTTGTTGTTGGTGGTAGTGGTGGTTTTTTTTTTTTTTTTAATCATAGTAGCTTTATAGTATAATTTCAAGTGAGGGATTGTGATGCCCCTATCCTATCTTTGTTACCTAGGATTGCTTTTGCTATTCTGGGTCTCTTCTGGTTCGAGATGAATTTTAGGATTGTTTTTTCTAATTCTGTAAGATACACTATTGGAATTGGGATTGGGATTGTGTTGAATCTATAACAGTTTTGGAAGTATGGCCATTTTCATTATATTGGTTCTTCCTATTCAAGAGCACAGGATCTCGATTTTCTATTATCCTCTTCCATCTCCATTTTCACACTATTGTAGTTTTCAATGTAGAGATCTTTGACCTCCTTTGTGAGATTGATTCCTAGGTATTTCATTTCATTTTTTGATTATGTTACATCTGGTTGCATGAGCAGCTATTAAGATTTGTTTATTTCATTTCATTTTTTCATTTGTCCATTTCATTTTTTTCGATGCTATGATAAAAGTTATTGTTTCCCTAATTTCTCTCGCACTCAGTTTGTTATTCATGTACGGAAGGCTGTTGATTTTTGAGCGTTGACTTTATATCCAGATATGTTACTGAATTTGCTTATTAAATCTAGACATCTTTTGGTGAAGGTTTTCTGATCTTCTAAGTAGAATATCATGTCATTGGCAAATAACGATGCTTTGACTTCTTCCTTTCCTATCTTTGTTCCTTTTATTTCTTTCTCTCGTCTAATTCCTCCCACTAAAGTTTCCAGGACTGTGTTGAATAAGAGTGGAGACAATCGACATCCTTGTCTTGTTCCTAAGAGCAAACTTTCAGTTTTTGTCCATTTAGTATGATGTTGGCTGTTGGCTTGTCATAGATGGCTTTTATCAGATTGAGATAAAGACCATCTATTCCAATTTTCTATAGGGTTTTTATCATGAATGGGTTCTGGACTTTGTCAGAAGCTTTTTCTGCATCTGTTGAGGTAATCATTTGATTCCTGTCCTTGGTTCTGTTAATGTAGCATATTACACATTTATGGATTTACATATGTTGAACCATCCCTGCATTCCTGGGAATGAATATCACTTGATCATCATGTGCAGTCTTTTTGGTGATTTGCTGCAGTCTGTTGTCAGTGTCTTATTGAGGATTTTTGCATCAATGTTCATCAAGGAAATTGGTCTGTAATTCTCTTTCTTAGTTGGGTCCTTCTCTGGTTTTGGTAGCAGGGTAATACTTGCTTCCAGGAATGAATTTGGAAGTATTGCTCCCCTTTCAATTTCATTGAAGAGTTTGAGAAGTAGTGGGGTTAGGTCTTCTCTAAATTTCTTATAGAATTCTGGAGTGAATCCATTAGGGCCTGGGATTTTCTTTGTTGATAGGTTTTAATTCTATCTTCAGTCTCATTGATTAATACTGGGTTATTCAGGATTTTTATATCTTCTTGATTCAACTTTAGTAATTCATATGTCTGTAAGAATCTATCCTTTCTGTATTTTCCACCATATTAAGATACAAGTTTTCAAAATAGGTATAGGTGATTTTCTGGAGGTCTGCAGGATCTGTTGTGATTTCACCTTTTTCATTCTTTTTTTTTTTTTAATGTATCCTCTTTAACTTGAATCACACCTTCTTTTTTTAACTTGCAAATATTTTGTTTTTATTTTTTTTTTGTTACTCCTAGATTTCTTATTTTCTTATTACTTTTTTTTATTTAAAGAGAAATGAAGGCATGTAAAGGGTAGAGATAATACAGAATTCTAAAAAAAAAGAAAGAAAGATAAACAATAAGAAATCACTAGTTAATAAATTGCATATTGTCCTCTTAGAAATAGTTGTTCAAGTTATAAAATTAAAGCATACAAAGTAGATATTCAAACAGTGAGAGTCTAAACAGCTATGCATGCATGAGTCTCTACATTTATTTCTATCCTTTCTGTATTAGAGGGAAAAACAATACCTAGCAAGACAAAACAAAACAAATTCCTATAAAAACATGAAACCAAAAAGTCGTATAAAACCACAATACAAGGTGATCTACAATGATTACTGTGTTGTTTCTTATTATCTTCAATAGAATGTCTATATCATCAAGCATAATTGAATATAGCAGTATAATTGAGTATAACAGTAAATAACAATATTAGTAAAATGAAACATTGTAGACAGTATAAAACTTCAAAGGCAGGTAATAATCAAACCAGAGTGGATATTCTAGTGAATCTTGTCATCTTCAGTGCAGTTGCCTATACTCTCAGACTTGATACTATCAATCATAACAGCTTTGAATAAAATGTATCAATACAAAACAGCGATCCAACAAACCAGATTCGATTACGATCAATTGTGGTAAAGCAGTGTAGGTTTTACAGAGCTTAAGATTAAGTTAATACGAAATTAAGGATGATTACCATACTATATCCTGTTGTTTTCAGGATTACTGTCTGTGCCCTCAAATCTAGTACAGGTAGAATGACTGGAACAGAATATAATACATCTAAGCAGAGTAGTGTGAGTAATGTGGGTTTTAAATCCTGGTGCACTGTTAACAATATAGCGTATCAAGGCCATCTATGTTAGAGTTTCTAGTTATCCTTCTCTGCCTCATTTCTGCTATGCTATTTTTCTGCCTTTGTTTGTCTAGTTTTCTCCTTCATTCTGCTGCCTGCTCCACTCATTGAGGCCTTTCTGTCACTGTTCCTAAAATCGTGGTATTTTTTCTCTCTCTAGAATGTCCTTCAGTATTCTCTGTAGGGTTGGATTGGTGGTCACAAACTCGCCCAGTTCCTGTTTGTCATGGAAGAATCTTGTTTCTCCATTAATTTCTAGTGACAGTTTTGCAGGATACATCGATCTGGGCTGGAGGTGTATTTTCTTTTCTTTTCTTTTCTTTTCTTTTGTTTTCTTTTCTTTTTTAATTTTTTATTTAAAGGGATAAAACAGAATAAGGAGAGAAATAGTACAGAATTTCAAAAAAAACATAAACTAAGAAATCACTAGTTGATAAATTACATATTGCTCTTTTAGAAATAGTTGTTCAAGTTACAAAATTAAAGCACACAAAATAGACACTCAAGCAGTGAGACTGCAAACAGATCTGTTCAACAATCAAACAAGATTTTACAATAACAATTACACATTTTTTTTATTTAAAGAGAAAAAAACAGGAAAAAGGTAGAAATATTACAGAATTTCAAGAAAAGAAGATAAACAGTAAGAAATCACTAGTTGATACATTACATATTGTTCTTTTAGAAATAGTTATTCAAGTTACAGAGTTAAAGCACACAAAGTGGACACTAAAGCAGTGAGAGTGCAAACAGATCTGTTTAGCAGTCCACCAAGAACCTAGAAATACGGTCATCAATCCCACACATCTAAACTTACATGCAGCTATATCTTTTATAGCACTTCCTGTTTCCTCTTTTTTTACAATAGCAATTATACATTTTTAAAATTTTATTTAAAGAAAAGAAAAAAAGGGTAGCAACAATACAGAATTCTAAAAGAAAGAAAGAAAGAAAGAAAGAAAGAAAGAAAGAAAGAAGAGAATGAGAAAAAGCCCCACTAAGAAATCAGTAATTTATAAGTTACGTACTGTCATCTGGATGTAGTTGTTCAAGTTACAAAGTTAAAGAGTACATAGTAAATATTCACACAGTCAGACTACAAACAGTTCTGCTCAAAGATCCAACAAAGATTCAGCAATATGGTCATCTATTTTACACACTCAAACATACATGCAGTTCTATTCCTTAGAGCACTTTCTTTTCCTCTTTTTTACAATAGCAATTAAATATTTTGGTTTTATTACTCTTGTAGTTCTTATTTACTTTTTATACTGGAGACACAATACAATATTTATAAATATGATTCTTACTTATTTCACTAATGAGGATAGTCTCAAGTTGTCTCCATTTGCCTATGAATGCCTCAAGGTTATCCTTTTTTATAACTGAGTAATATTCCATTGTATAAAAATGCCACATCTTTTTCATCCACTCTGCAGTTGATGGGCATCTTGGTTATTTCCAGGATTTAGCTATCACAAGTTGTGCAGCTATGAACATGGGTGCATATATATCACTGTGATATGAACTTTTCAGTTCTTTGGGGGAAATACCTAGGAGGGGGATAGCTGGATTCAATTCCAATCCTAGTCTTCTGAGAATTCTCCATATAAATTTCTATGTACTGGCTCGACTTTGCCATATTACGTTCCAGTTGTTTCTTTCTGCTTTTCCCTCTTATTTAATTGCTTATCCTACCTGGTGGTTTCTTTCTGTTGTTGTTTTGGGGATTGTGGTCATTTTTATCTCTGTCTAGTATGTCTTTCAGTACTCTTTCTAGGGTTGGTTTGGTGGACATGAATTTTTTCAGTTCTTTGTTGTGGAAGTATCTTGTTTCTCCATTAAATTTGAATGAAAGTTTTGCTGGGTACATCAGTCTGGGTTGAAGATTGTTTTCTTTCAGGGCTTGAAATACCTCACTCCAAGCTCTTCTTGACTTGAGGGTTTGTGCTGAAAAGTCTGCCATGATTCTAATGGGCTTTCCTTGATAGGTGAGTTGTGTCTTTTCTCTGGCAGCTTTTAATATTCTGTTTTTATGCTCTGTGTCTGAGATCTTAATTATTATGTGTCTGGGTGTGGATTTATGTTGATTGTGACTGTTTGGTGTTCTATATGCCTCACTTATCTGTATATCAGATTCTTTCCCCATGTTTGGGAAATTTTCTACTATTATTTCTGTAAATACTTTACGTATGTCCTTTGCCTGGACTCCTGTATCTTCACTAATGCCCATTATTCTTATATTGTTGCTCTTGGCATCATCATGAAGCTTCTGGATTGCCACTTCATGCTGCTTTGTTACTTTTAAAAGTTCTATCCTTTCCTGATCACTAACTGTGATCCTGTCCTCAAGGTCCGAAATCCTATCCTCAGCTTCCTTTAGGAGGTTTTGCATGCTTTCAATAGAATTTTTTGTTTTTTGGATGTCTCTTTCAGTTTGTTTCATGAATTCTGCTTGTTTTCTATATTGTTCATTCAAAGTTTCAATCAGTTTCCCATGTTCATGTACTTTTTTCTCTAGTTCTTCTTTAGCTGCATTCAACAACTCCTTTACTAAAGTTGTCATTTCTATCTTTACATGGGAGACTACTTCTAATTTGATTTCCTCTATAGCCTGATGCAGTTGTTTTTTTATTTCACTGGCTATCTTTTCAGAGATTCCTGGTGTGTTACTTTTGGAGTCCTCTATTTCAATGTCTCCTGTACTTGCTTCTGGTGAACTATATGTTTGAGACTGCGTTTTGCTTTTTCGTTTTGTCATTTTCACTCTGCCTGGTGTTTTCTATGTGTAGGAGGGGATCACACACACTATTTTCAGACACAACAAAGTCATACGGTTAGTTATAGGGGGTTTTACTACTGGCCCTATTTATCCCCTGTACACCTCTATTTTAGGGGTATACTCACCACACTGATACAGTCAATCCAAAGGTTCGCTACCTGGGAGCAAAATTCCAAATTTTCTCACACTAACTGAATGCCGCTGAGATCTTCTGATGTTCCAGGTGGGAGGGTGGGCCCAGCTGAAGCAGTCCAGGGCAGTTTTCAGTCTTGGACGGGCCTCCTCGATGTTCCCGGTGGCAGGGCGGGCCCACGGGGGAGGTTCCGGGCAGCCTATGTCTGATGTAGGCTTCCGCTGAGTTCCCGGTGGCAGGGTGGGCCCTCGGGGAGGTTCCAGGCAGCCTACCCCCGATGCAGGGTTCCACTAAGTTCCCAGTGGCAGGGCAGGCCCTCGGTGGAGGTTTCTGGCAGCTTACCCCTGATACAGGCTTCCGCTAAGATCCCGGTGGCAGGGTGGGCCCTTGGTGGAGGTTCTAGGCTGCCTTCCCCTGATGCAGGCTTCCGCTAAGTTCCCAGAGGCAGGGCGGGCCCACAGTGGTGGTTCCGGGCAGCTTACTCCTGATGCAGGCTTCTGCTAAGTTCCTGGTGGCAGGGCGGGCCCACGGTGGTGGTTCCAGGCAGCTTACCCGTGATGTAGGCTTCTGCTAAGTTCCCAGTGGCAGGGCGGGCCCTTGGTGGAGTTTCTGGGCAGCCTTCCCCTGATGCAGGCTTCCACTAAGTTCCCGGTGGCAGGGTGGGCCCACGGTGGTGGTTCCAGGCAACTTACCCCTGATGCAGGCTTCCACTAAGTTCCCGGAGGCAGGACCGGCACTCGTTGGAGCTTCCGGGCAGCTTACCCCTGATGCAGGCTTCTGCTAAGTTCCCGGTGGCAGGGTGGGCCCACAGTGGAGGTTCCGGGCAGCTCAGCCCTGATGCAGGCTTCTGCTGAGTTCCTGGTGGCAGGGCGGGCCCTCGGTGGAAGTTCCGGGCAGCTTGCCCCCGATGCAGGCTTCTGCTAAGTTCCTGGTGGCAGGGTGGGCCCATGGTGGTGGTTCCAGGCAACTTACCCCTGATGCAGGCTTCCGCTAAGTTCCCGGACACAGGACGGGCACTCAGTGGTGGTTCCATGCAGCTTACCCCTGATGCAGGCTTTCCGGAGGTTATTTTCTTTTAGGGCTTGGAATATTTTGCTCCAAGCTCTTCTTGATCTGATGGTCTGTGTCAAGAAGTCAGCCGTGATTCCGATGGGCTTACCTTTATAGGTAATCTGTTTCTTTTCTCTGACGGCTTTTAATATTCTGTTTTTATATTGAATTTCTGGTATCTTGATTATTACATGTCTGGGTGTAGATCTTTTTTGGTTGTAGGTGGCTGGAGTTCTGTATGCCTCATACAACTGAATGTTATTTTCTTTTTCCATGCTTGGGAAGTTTTCCTTAATTATTTCCGTGAATAGCCTTTGTAATTCACTTATATATATTCCTGCTTTTTCATTCACATTTCTTATTCTTAAATTATAGATTCTCTTGTCATCTTCTAGCCTTTGTATTGTTACTGCCTGTTTCCTTGTTATTTTTAAGAGATCTTTCCTTTCATGATCACACACTGCAAACTTGTCTTAAAGTTTTGATAGTCTATCCTTAGTTTCTTTTAAGGAGTTTTGCCAGCTTTGAATGGAGTTTCTAATTTCCTGGTAGTCTCTTTGAGTCTGCTTCATGTATTCTATATTTTCTTTATATTCTTTATCAAATGTTTCTCTTTTTTGTGTGTGTTCCTCCCTTCTTCCATCTATATTATCCTGAGAGATGCTTCCTGAGAGCATTTCTTTTATTACTCTACTCATATCCTGCTTTAATATTTCAGATTTGAACTCGTCTGCAAGATCCCGAAGATATCTCTTAATGTCCATTGAAGCCATGTCTGATGTGTGTTTGCTGCCCTCAGTCTCCCTTGTTTTTCCTTCTCCTGAATCAGGGCTCTCAGGGTTCTGGGCTGGGGGCCTCCTCCTGCCTCTCTCTCCTGTAATGGCCCTGGCTTCCTCCACACAGCTTACAGTACAGGTCCCAACCCCCTTCCCTGTTGGCCACATTTCCTCCGAAGCATGCTGGCAAGAGACCTCCGCCCTCTCCTGCCTGCCCATCCCCACCAGGCCAGCCAAACTTCAGGTGCCTTCACCTGATTAGTGAGTGCTAGGTGCAGGGAATCAATTTGGGATGGCTCACTGGGTCCTGGGCAAGGACGCAGCCCAGTCCAGGCAAATCCCACAAATCTGCTCTGGGGAGGGAGCAACCAGCTGAAGTCACCATCACTCCCAGTTCAGGCTCCTCCTGCCCAATTCTAACATGTTGCCCATTTGGTCACACCCTTCCCGTGGTGGTGGTGGGTGTCTCATTCCCAGCACTGACCATGGATTAATGAAGGTCCCTTCACTGGCTTTGCTCTCTACTCTCCGTTGGGCTCACCAACCCCCGACTTCAGTGCTGCTGTGCTTCCTGTGAGCGGCGGTGGGAGTGAGTTTGGGTGGCTCTGCCTGCCGGCACAGATTCAAGCTGGTGCAAACTTGGCAGGTAACTGCGAAAACGCTGTGTCCCGTAATTTGTAGCTGTTTCAATTGTAATCCCGAAGTATTTTGACGAGCTTTTTTAAGTTTTAATTTCTTCCTGTGTCAGGAGGATCCATCTACCTCTGTCTGGGTCTCTCCAGGGTGTTTTATTCTGGCATATGAGTTGTTTCTCCTGAGAGGCTTTGTATTTTGTTGCTCACTGATTGGCCATCTTATCTTCTCCACCTTTTTCATTCTTAATTGCGTGGATTTGAGTATTTTCTTTCCTGCTTTTTGATAAGGTTATTGCGTGGATTTGAGTATTTTCTTTCCTGCTTTTTGATAAGGTTGACTAATCGTTTGTCCATTTTATTTACTCTTTCAAACAACCAACTCTTTGATTCATTGATTCTTTGTATTGTTTTTTTACTCTCCAGTGTGTTAATTTCTGCTCTGATCTTTATAATTTCCTCTCTTGTACAAGCTTTTGGTTTGGCCTGCTCTTCTTTTTCTAGAAATTTGAAG
>PVLA01017619.1:0-16796 GCA_004027455.1 Hydrochoerus hydrochaeris
AGATTTAACGCAATCCCAATCAAAATACCATTGACATACCTCACAGATCTAGAGAACACACTACTAAAATTCATTTGGAAACAGAAGAAACCTAGAATAGCAAAGGCAATTCTAGGCAACAAAAGCAAGGCAGGAGGCATCTCAATTCCTGACTTGAAACAGTACTATAAAGCCACAGTGATAAAATCAGCTTGGTACTGGCAAAAAAATAGACCTGAGGATCAATGGAACAGATTAGAAGATGCAAGCACAACTACAAAGACACTCAGCCACCTGATATTTGACAA
The DNA here is from genome assembly GCA_004027455.1 of Hydrochoerus hydrochaeris. Classification (NCBI taxonomy): domain Eukaryota; kingdom Metazoa; phylum Chordata; class Mammalia; order Rodentia; family Hydrochaeridae; genus Hydrochoerus; species Hydrochoerus hydrochaeris. The sequence continues at coordinate 288 of PVLA01017619.1, forward strand.
AGGAGCTAAATATGTCCACTGGAAGAAGGATAGTCTCTTTAATAAATGGTGTTGGAAAAATTGGCTCTCTACATGCCAAAAACTGAAACTAGATCCATGCCTATCACCATGCATAAAACTAAAGTCTAAATGGATCAAAGACCTCAATATTAAAACAGAAACACTAAATCTACTGGAAGAGAAGGTAGGTAGAAGTCTTGGAGACATAGGGGTAGGCAGAGAATTCATGAACCAAACGCAAACTGCATGGGAAACACTTCAAAGAATCAAATGAGATTTCACATTATTGAAAAGCTTCTGCACTTCAAAGGAAATCTCCAACAGAGAGAAAACCAACAGAGTGGGAAAAAATTTTAACCAGCAACCCCTCAGACAAAGGAGTGTGTCCAGTATATATAAAGAACTGAAAAACATCAAGGCCTCCAAATTCAAAGACTCTCTCCAAAAATGGGCATCTGAGATGAACACACAGTTCTCAGAGAAAGATATACAAATGGCAAATAAATACATGAAGAAATGTTCACCATCACTGGTCATTCGAGAATTGCAAATGAAAACAGCATTGAGATTCCACCTTAGTCCAGAAAGAATAGCTGCCATCACGAAATCAAATGATAACAAATGTTGGAGAGGCTGTGGGGAAAAAGGAACACTGCTCCACTGTTGGTGGGAATGTAGACTGGTGCAACCTTTATGGAAATCCATATGGAGAATTCTCAGAAGACTAGGATTGGAAGCCCCATTCAATCCAGCTATTCCCCTCCTAGGTATTTTCCCCAAAGAACTGAAAAGTTCATATCACAGTGATATATGTGCACCCATGTTCATAGCCACACAATTTGTGATAGCTAAATCCAGGAAACAACCAAGATGCCCATCAACTGCAGAGTGGATGAAAAAGATGTGGCATTTTTGTACAATGGAATATTACTCAGCTATAAAAAAGTATGACCTTGAGGCCTTCATAGGCAAATGGAGACAACTTGAGACTATCCTCATTAGTGAAATAAATAAGAATCGTATTTATAAATATCATATTGTGTCTGTAGTGTAAAAAGTAAATAAAAACTACAAGAGTAATAAAACCAGAATGTGTAATAGCTATTGTAATAAAGAGAGGTAAAGAAAGTGCTCTAAGGGATATAACTGCATGTATGTTTGAGTGTGCAAAATAGATGACCATATTGCTGAATCTTTGTTGGATCTTTGAGCAGAACTGTTTGTAGTCTGATTGTTTGAATATTTACTCTGTGCCCTTTAACTTTGTAACTTGAACAACTACATCCAAGATGGCAGTATGTAATTTATAAATTACTGATTTCTTAGTGGGGCTTTTTTATCATTCTCCTTTTTCTTTCTTTCTTTTAGAATTCTGTATTGTTGCTATCCTTTTGTTTTGTTTTGTTTTGTATTTTTCTTCTCTTTAAATAAAATTTTAAAAATGTTTAATTGCTATTGTAAAAAAAAGAGGAAATAGGAAGCGCTATAAAAGATATAGTTGCATGTATGTTTAGATGTGTGGGATTGATGACCATATTTCTAGGTTCTGGTTGGATTCTCGAACAGATCTGTTTTCACTCTCACTGCTTGAGTGCCCACTTTGTGTGCTTTAATTCTGTAACTTGAATAACTATTTCTAAAAGAACAATATGTAATGTATCAACTAGTGATTTCTTACTGTTTATCTTCTTATCTTGAAATTCTGTAGTATTTCTACCTTTTCCTGTTTTTTTACTCTTTAAATAAAAAAAATGCAGAAAAAAAAGAAAAGAGATGTAACTCTACAGAGAAATGATATCAACAGAAGGAAAGATATGAGGTTAACATTAGGCCGTTTTTGCAGCTATTGGTACCATCTTTCAAAGTTATTATAATATGCAAATTTTTGAGATAATGCAAGAATTAGCTTTAGAAACTAAAAGCAGTCATCAGGAGAGTCAAATCATTAGATTAAATTTATAAAATCAGCACAAAGGATCAAAAACAAGATGGTTTGTTTTTAGAAAAACTTGGTTCAACAGGTGCACAAATACATTACAAGTGCCCAGGGGTACTTTGGCATTGCGTTCCAAACCAGCTTCCCAGGAAACAGTCGTCCAGAACTAGAGAATACAAAATGAAAAAATATGATCGTGTTTTACTATTTACTATCCAGGCAGGTGAAGAACCAAGCTTTCCAGAAGTGTCATTATTTTCAACAGCTACCCTTTGGAATGCTGAATCCTAAAAGGAGCTGGAATAAAACAGGAAGGTTGAAGCTAAGGAATATGTGGTATTGGTTAGGATGTTTAAGTCCATCTATTATTAAATTATTATAACAATTGCTGACTTACTTTTTTAAAAATTGAAATATTGCAAACCAGGCCTTTCCTTGAGGTATTCCTCATGGATTGCTTTTCTCACCATAGGAAAAGGAAAGGAAAACGAGAGAGGAAGGGTGGGAGAAGAGAGAAAGGAAAAAGAATGAAAGGGGAGGACATGGAAGGCTGTCCCTCTGGTCCTCCTGGTGCTGGTACAAATCCATCCTAACCAATATGCTTGCCTTTATGCAGAGAGAACCTACCTAGATCTCTGGTGATGTCAGATGGGCCCTGCTAGCACTTTCCTCTCTACCTGGACCACTAAAATTTTATCCAGGTGACCAGAATTTTCTGAGATATTCTGGGTGTTTGCTTTTCTGAATTGTGAACTAAGAACAGGCACTGCCTGGAACCTTTACTATTCCTATCACAGAATTAAGCATTTGAGGGAAAAGGAATGGGGTAAGGGAAATGAAAGAAAAACTATTTTGAGAATTTGCCAAATAGTGTATTTTTTTCATACCCCTCTCTCCCCGCCTTTCCACAGAGGATTGATTTGAATCAAAATACTTCAAAACTCTTTCAATATCCTTTTGTCCCTACTCCCTCCACTACAGAAAAAAAAATGAAGAAATGATCCATACTTCATTCCAGGCCCTTGGAATTAACTTAAAGCAAATACATCTCCTAAAACGTTTCAATCTATAAAATAAGATTGTTTTTCAAGCTTTTATTTCACTTCTGTGCCCTATGTGTAAATCATTGCAAACAGATTAAATGGGAAACACATTTTTTATTGTTATCTTTACCTTTCCAAATTTTAGTCTTCTCTAAAATATCTTGTGACCTCTGGGATACTGGAGCCCTGTCACATGCATTTTTGTCCCTTCTTTCCTAATCAGCTATGGTTATAGAGTAGCAATTACGTGTAGAATAGGGAAAGCTCAGTACTTTCTCTATGAAAGAGTTAAATAGACAAACATGTTGGATCAGATTCCTCAACACCTTTGGATTAATTGGATTTGAGGCTAAAAATAAATTACCCAATAGGTTAAAATGAGGTAATGTTGATATAGCTGACTGAAAAACAATAACTACAATAAAGTAAAAGCTTCACCAAGAGCAGTTAAGAGCATCTTGCAAAGGGAGAAGAAAACAGGTGTGTTTCTCCATTGGGTGAGAATGCTGGACATGTTTCCCTAATAAAGTGATTAAAGACACCAATCTTATTGGCGCTTAGTGCTTATGGTGTGGACTACAGCTATGAATAAGATAGAGAAAATGTTTCTACTTGAAGAATTTGTCTCTCTCATTTATTTTTTAGCAATCTGCTGTAAGCCCACTGCAGCCTCTCTTCTTATGAGATGTCCTAAGCGGATGAAATGTGGCTTTGTGCCTGGGACAGAGAGAGGGATGAATTTTGTAGGCAAATCAGTTTGAGGTAGAGATGAGCTCCACCTCTCTCCAGCAGCAGTGCCATGACCATAAGCATGGCAAAGGCTCTGAGAAGTCCTGCAATAAAGAAACATATTTTCATCTACATAAAGCATAATTTGCCAGACTTACTTGATCATGAAATTCTTTTTACAGCTACTAAAATTAGGGTTACTTGGATGAATGTTTGGCAAATATTGTTCTAGAACTATTATTTTCTCTCATTATATTTAGAATCTTGTGGGGTTTGGTCTACATGTGTTGAGTTACAGGGAAAGGTGCATGATTTAGATCTTCTAGTCCCTGTGGTCTTTTGGGAGACAGACTTTTCATAAAATGTAGTCATTTGTCCCACTAGCTCCTTGAAGTATGTTTGGTACAACTGAATTTGGCAACATCTGACCACAAACATCAATACTGGTCTAAAACAAATCCCTTCTCAAATTGAATGCACCATGCCCAGTTGCAGTACACAGTAGGGGAAGGCTCATGTGTGGGCTGTGATGCTAAACTACCTGGCTTCAAAACTACTCTCTTGTATGTTCCTCATATGTGTGCCTCACTTTCCTCATCTGTAAAACAGTGGTAAGAGCACAGATATGCCTTATCTAACTGCTGTGAGAGTACAGTGAGTTAAGTAAGGTAGGATGCATGGAGAGTTACTGATGCATAATTTGTTAAATAGCCACCTGTGTGCTTGGGGTTCTGGGCTTCTGGGAAGTAGACACCTAAGGACCAATGCAATAAAGGGACCCAGAGCTACACTTTAATGACAGCAGGGCAGTGTTGGGTTATTGGTAAATAGGAGGAGAGTGAGCTGATGCTTAAATACCTATGAAGGTCTCCCTCCTCCCCTTCTCATGGATCTAAACTAACTTGAGCCACCAAGCAGATCCCTGTGGCCTCTGTTAAAGCATAGACATAGAGGAGAACTCAGCCAGACCGATGAGGATACCAAGTCCTGTCTACTTATCTATGAAGGAGATAATGGAAAGAGAAGTAACTCACAAATGAAGAGGTATCACCTGGATGCAAAAAAGGTAGACCAAGCATGTGCCTGGTCCCCAGGGTTCTAGCTTGTAATTCATACTGTGTAATATCCACTGTGAAGAAAAAGGTGGTATCTTGCACATTAATTTGTGAACATTTAATCCATAGTCTAAGAATCTAAACAATAATGTAAATTTAAAGCACCTATCCCATGAAAGTATAGCACAAAAAAGTAATTTCATAGATTATTTTTGAAAACTGGAAACATTCCCAAAGCGCCATGATCAACACAGTTACGCCATTCTTCATCACAGTCCTGCACAGAACTCCCAGATGGGACAGGGGCTAGGGAGGGGAGGAGTTCCTGGATGGCGAGGGCCTCTGGGTCCCCTGCTAACACAGATGCTGCTTTGCAGTTAGTGCTATGACAGCCACTCACTCCCTCACCCCCTAGAGAGGCCTTTCCATTCCTCCCTGGATCATCCTTTCCAGCTGCCCTGGTGGCTGCCTCCTTACGTCTTTTGAGCCACTGTCTTTGGCTTTAGTCCCCACAGCTTACAGTAAAGACATGGCAGGAGGTAGAAAATGGGATCAAGGAAGAGAAATATAAGTACCTATGACAGGTTGGCAGGAGAACAGTTGTCCGTGTTGTTGGTAAAATTACTACCCAACCTCTTCTTTCATACCCACAGATGGTTTTCAAACTCTCTTTCCCACTTATCTATGTGCTAAAATCTCAACTCACAAATGGAAAATTGCTACATCTTCCCAGAACCAGTGGGTGGATTCTCCAGAACATTCCCCATGATGACTAAGACTACTTTCCAATAGTGTGACAGGGAGGGTTCTCAACACAGTAACTTTGATCATTCTTTTCTTATTCACGCTAACAGTTCCTAAAAAACACAGGAAATGTGTGCGTTCATTTCCAAGAGTCACCGTGGGGTCCCTGTGCATGGTTTCTTTCCCCAGACTATGTTCAAGTCAATTAAAACTAATAGTACAAATCGAATCAATGGCCCTACCATGAGTAAGGGATCTGGTGGCCAACGTCCAAGATTGCTCAGGCCTGTCTTGAGGCACTGACTGTGTCCTTGGGTTGCTTATGACTAAGTAAAGCTGGCCTTGGCAAGTTGTGTTTGAATATTAGAAAAATGGATACAATTCTCAAGAAACAATTTAGGTGACTAAGCAAATCACTCATGGGCATTCAGGTAAGGGATCTCAGCCAAGCTGGCTCAAGATTTAGGGTTAAGACCTTTTCATGTCCCACACTCACAGTGCAGGACATTTTTATACAAGCAGGTCTGGGGAATCTCAGGTTAAAGGCCAATGGATTCTTACTAGGATTGTGTTAAGTTGGACAGTGTTCACTGGTTAAAATGTAACTCAGGACTATGAGGGCATCTGAGTCTCAGGGGTGGGGTTAGTTCTCCACAGCACTAGGAGGTGCTGTTTCTGAAGTGTGGAGAGTGGATGGTGGGACCTGCTGCCGTGACAGGTGCTGGAGTACATCCCTTTCCCACGAGGACTCAATAAAGACAATCACCATGTCAGCTCCATCACCCAGTTCCCAGGCTCTGCTAGCCCTGGGGTGTCTTCTGCAGCTCTCATTTCACAAAACACTTCTAAGCATTCCAAGAATGCTTAATAGGACCACTTATGGTTCGTACCACCACTTATGGTTCTGAATCAGACCCATCCATTCCCCTCAAGGGATGCTAATAGGCTTGACCTTGACCCTTCTGAATGGATTCAGGCTCATTTGACTTTTTTTCACAATGACATTTGGGAGATTCGGCAATGATACTTCTACCCTGAAATAACTGGAGCTGCTTTTCTTAAACAAAGGAGAAATCACAAAATTAATGTCAGAGAGGCCTCCCCTACCCATTCTACTGTTATGTACCATCACAAAAGGCTTTGAGCCCTTCTGCTTTCTAACTGTATGGCTAAATAGTTTTGATGGTACAGCTACAGCTTGTGTCAGCTTTTTGACAAAATAATTGCCATCTTCATGATAGTACAGTGTCATTATAGCTGCAGCTCCAGCCATCAAAATAGTGACTAGCACATTTCTGGTACTATACAAATATTTTGCAGATGAATGCAAGATCTCATGATTTTTATTTAGCTTTTCTTTTATTCATCTCTTCATTACCAGTTTTCTGAACATAAACTTATTCTTGCCAAGAGTCATGCAGATTCCCTGAATAATTCTGGCTTAACAGTCTTCTGAATTTTATTCAATTAATTTAGCACATCAATCATGGGCTCCCACCTTTTTTCTTAGCCACCACCTCCATTTAATCAATACAAATGATCACCTCAATAAGTCCCAAATCCATTCTCTTCCTTCCTTTTGCTGTACCACCATAATCTAAATCACGTTCATTTTTCTCTTTAACTCTTGCTATATCCCCCTAATTAGTCTTCCTGTCTCTTGTATAACTATTTTGTTAAAATATAAATCTGATTGTGTCACTCTGGTGATTAAAATCCATCAAAGAGTGACACACACTTGGGGTTCTGGCGATGTGGGCACCTAAGTGAAGTGCCCCCAGCAGCACATTCAGAATAAACTACCACCTCTCCAGCATTAAGCAAGTGCCAGAATAGTGAGTGAGATATTCGGCTCCATAGGCCATTGTTCATACAGCCAGAGTGGAATTTCATCCTCTTTGGGCCAGACAGTCAGCAGCAGAGCAGAGTTAGTAGGCAGAACCTGTAGATTTTCCAGGTGCTAGACTTTTCAGTCAGGGATGTGTGGGTTTCAACCATGCCCTCCATTTCCTCAAATTGACATCAACCTAATGTATATGTTCCAAGCCTTGCTGACCCTTTCACAGTCAAGAGAAGCAGAACAGGTGAACCTCCTCCTGACCTGAGAGTGAAGAGACACCAGTGAAGGTTCTTTCAGATATGTCAGCAGGAGACCACTCTATACTTCAGGCCCATGTGATGATAAACCATCTTGCCCTTCACCACCTGTAGTATCACCTCCAGTGAGGACATTTCAACAACCAGACTTAAGTTCCAAAGAATGGACCGGGAAAACCAGTAACCAGAGAGAAGATCTGTTAACAATCAAAATGAGTTCTCATGAGACAAAACTGCTGGAGGAAATAGACAGAAACCTAAATAGAAAATAAGTGTTAAGGAACCAGAAGTACTTTAAAGAGAAACACTAAGAGAAACTAAAATGCATTTAAAAGATTGTACTTGTACAAAAATATAGGTCTTTATGAAAAATCCAAAACATTAAAAGAGAAGATGGTGATTTTTAAGACTAATTAGTGCTTTGGAGGAGTAAATGAGAAGTATTTCAACATACCAAGGAAAAAGATAAAAGAAATTTAAACTATCCAGGAAAGATAAGTAAGAAATATAAAAATAACAAATTGTTCCTAATTGAAGAAAAAGGAACAAACTGAAGAAAAACAAGTAATAAGGAATAGAGGAAAATCTTCCTAACATGAAAAAAAAAGATATTAGTTGTCAGATTAAAACAGTTTTTATGGAATTCTAGCTCAATTGGATAAGAGCACCACATGAAAAAAGTTGAAATTCTTACATTTTCTAAAAAAGAGAAAATCTCACAAGCATGGGGATTAAAAAAAAGCTATTTGGTATTATGTGGGAAAAGATTTAAATTCTCACCCTCAGGTCAGGCAACTGGGAACAGGAAAACATCTCAATGGAAAGAAACAGCTCAAGAAGGACTGTGAATCAGGAATTCTATACCCAGCCAAGATACTACCCACTTATCGGAAGAATGAAAAAAACTACAACACAGGCAAGGACAAAGAGTAAATTGCTCAGGATCCTCACCAGAGTAAAATACTTGGGAAAACTTATGGATATGTAATTCTGTTTGTTACCTTGTTTGCTTTAAATAAGTTTTCTAATTTTCTTCATATACAGTAGTTCTTACACATTTCATAATTTATTTCATATATTACAGAATAGTATATTATGCATAATTTGTAATAAATAAGGACTGCTGAAATGGATGGGATGTAATGTAAGAAAAACATCAATTGTTGTTGGAGATAGAGAATGGAGAAAATACTCTCAAAAGGGTGAAGAAAGGAGGGAAATTTAAGATATTCTACAAGGAGGCAAATAGCAGCTTTGGCAACCATGGAATTACCATGTTTTCCTTCAAGAGGAACCAGCCATGAGAAATATAATTTACTAATAGCCTGCAGATGTTGGAAAGAAGTAATTTCTCTTCAGGCTAATGATATGACTAAATACTTAAAATTTAAATGACAATTTAGAAAGGGAATAGATACAAGTTAAATATGTTTTAAAGTAATGTTGCTTCTCTCTTCTAAAGGAAACAGCTAGTAATGAAATGGAGAAAGTATTTTATAAGAAACTAAAGCTATGAAATACTTAAAATAAATTTGACAAGAAATATACAAGAACCACTACCTATGAAGAAAATTAAACATCTTACTTAACACAAACAAGGTAACAACTTCATTGAATGGAAAGATGATAACAAGTGTCCAAAAATTAATAGGCACAGTATGGGTAACAAAGTACTCTCATATAAAGTATTGCTAGTGGAAAGAGGTTTTCTAGCATTTCTGGAAAGAAATCTTACAACATAACATTAAAATTAATGGTATCCTTTGACTCAGTAATTCCAGTCTTGGAACATGAAAAAACCAATTCTTAAGGACATATGTACAAGGATATTTATTGTAGCATTGTTAGGATTTGCAAAAAGCTTTATAAACAATATGAATGTTCATAAATGGGAAACTGGCTAAATAAATTGTAAGACATGTACACCATAAAATATTATACCACTGTCCCAAAAAATGAACAAGAGCTGGGCCAAGTGATTTACAGTGGTTTCTGTACAGTATTGTTGAGTAAGGAAAGCAAAATGCAGAAAAATATAATGCTATCTTGGTATAAAGAAAAAAAAATAAATAGCCAGACAGTCAACAACAGAGCAGGGTTAGTAGGCAGAACCTGTAGGGGTACAGGTGCTAGACTTTTCAACCAGGGATGTGTGGATTTTGACCATGCCCTTAAAAAGTATCTGTGTATTTGTGTATTTCTTTGACCCTGAAAAACACTTTTCTTCACATTGTAACATCTATGAAATCAGGATGCACCTTTCAGGCACCATCTACCATGTGGCAATCATTACTGCATTGTCAAAGCACAGGAGCCCAGTGGCAGTGGGGTATGTGGGGCTTAGAGGAACACCCCAAGGCAGCTGTGTTGATTTGCCACAGAAAAGCCTGCATCTCTCACACTCTGGGTGCATGGAGGGTGATAGAGTATGGAAAAGTACAGATTCCAATGCCGGGGGCTGCAAAAAGATTCACAAAAGCCCAGCTCTGAATATGACAAAACTTCAGGAATACTATACCCAACTGGTTTCACTTAGTTTCCTTCTCATGTGGACAAAGGAGTGATCTCTAAATAGGCATAAAAGGACTAATGCAATAAGTTTAAAATAAAAATGATAAAGGTTAGAGAAGCACTGTGTCATAATATAATTGGCAACATATTTCTACACAGAGCATAAAATAATTATCTTTCACTAAAGGCATTCTAGAGTAAGTGAAATATGAAGTCTTGAGATATGCATATTAATATTTACATGGGATTATATGGCTGAAGAGAAATCATGAGTAGTTAAGATCTAGAATGTTAATGTGTGTCTTTGTCATCAAAAGCAATCATAACAAAATATCACAGACTGGCACTGGCGCTGGTGGCCTGTACGACAGAAATGTGTTTCCTCATTGCTCTGGAGGCTAGATGTCCAGATCAAAGTGTTGGCAGGGTCCAATCCCCTGCGGCTCTGTTCTTTCTTTACAAATGGTCATCTTCTTGCAGCATCTTCAGAAGACCTTCATTCCTTACACGTGTCCCCAATGCCTCTCCCAGTTCATAAAAGGATACCAGCCATGCTCACTAGGGCTCACCCTAATGACTGCAGTGCACATTAATTACCTGTTTAAAGACCTTATTTTCAAATACATTGTGAGATATCTGGGGTTAGGTCTTTAGCATAGGATTTGGGGGAGACACAATTCAATCAATAGCATCAGGTTCCGTGGGGGGAGTGAGAGGAGCACCCAAGCAATAAAACAAGAGATAACGTGAGGAAAGAAGACCACATTAAAAAAAAAAAAAAGGAGAACGTGCACACATATATTTAGGCACACATTTATAAATCACTTTTATGTGTAGGTAAGTATATGAGGGTGTGAGTATAAAGTAGTTGTTTTAATAACACAGAGTGAATGGGTTCTTACTGTCCTTGGAATCAAGTCCGAACTGTGATGCACCTTATAGTGCTAGGAGCAAGTCAGCCTCACTGAGACAGTGCTGCCTCCAGCCTTGCTTACCTTATTCTCTCTGCTCCTTTACTTCCTCAGAAACAAAAACAAAGCGTCTGCACTGGAAATATTTTAAATCCAGCTTTCCAGGTGGGAACAAGCACTTTTTAAGAATCAGAATTTGAACCCAAAGACAAAAGATAATTGCACAAAATGAAAATGCACAGTTATTTTAGGCCCTGACCTTTTCGAGATAAGTGTGACATTTTGGAACTCCCAAATTTTATTTTATTTTTTTTTGTCTTTTCCATTTTCTAGACTCAGGGGACAGTGAAATCCCAGCGTGTTAAATGAAACATGAGTTCATAGAACAGAGAAAATTTCCTAACTATGCAATTCAATATCCAGAAGCTTCACCAAAGAGGAAAAAAACGTCAATAACATAAAAGAAAACAAAATTTAACAGTGAAGAAAAAAGAAACAGCAGCATAGTATGCACTAAAAAGACTGATGACAAACCAGGGGGAAAATGTAGAAAAAACAATGTAGAAAAAAATAGCAGAACCCTATTAAAAATTTTCATTAGGAATACAAAGGAACAATTCACAGAAAGGGAAATACAAATGATTCTAAATCACATGAAGAATGTTCAACTTCTTTGGTAGTAAGTGAAATGCAAATTAAAACTACAGTGAGATAAATTTCTCACCTATTGTATTGGCAACACTCCAAAACCTTGACATCATAAATGATTGGGAAGACACTAGGGAGTAAACACTCATAATTTGACGATGGAAATATAAAATGGTTCAGCCCCTATGAAGGGAAATTTGGCAGTTTCTAGCAAAATGTCTTTCATGCTTACCCTGTGACCCCAGCCATTCCACTTCTAGGAATCTTCCACAGAAACACTGGCAAAGATACAAAAAGACACATGTACAAAGCTATTCATTTCAGCACTATTTGAAACAGCAAAAAGCTGGAAAGAACCCAAAGAGGTCCATCAACAGAGCTGGTGGAATTAACTATAGTATATCCACTGAGAGGGGTACTGTGCAGCATGCAAAGAAATGAGAAATCTATCCATGTACCCCAAACTTCCTCACTTTATATTAGTTTTATCATGGCCTCCAAGGCCAAAAGAAATGTCTAACAGATCCACTTACTGGTGGAATTAATTAAACAATTTAATTTATTAATGTAGGAATTAGCTTGATCAAGAAGTACATTGGAAGTGGTACGAAAAAAATTTAACCTTTTAAAATATTCCTTGTTTGTCCCTAAACTTCTTGCATTATAAGCATTTTTCTGTAAATAAAATTTAAAATATTTTAAGAAATATTTTTTATTTAAAAAGAAAAAGCATGTAAAGGTTAGAGATAATACAGAATTCAAAAAAAAGATAAACAATAAGAAATCACTAGTTAATAAATTACATATTGTCCTCTTAGAAATAGTTGTTCAAGTTATAAAATTAAAGCATACAAAGTAGATAGTCAAACACTGAGAGTGTAAACAGCTACACATGCATGAATCTCTACATGTATTTCTATCCTTTCTGAATTAGAAGAAAAAACAAAACTTAGCAAGACAAAACAAAACGAATTCCTATAAAAACATGAAACCAAAAAGTCGTATAAAATCACAGTACAAGGTGATCTACAACGATTCTGTGTTGTTTCTTATTATCTTCAATAGATGTCTATATCATCAGGCATAATTGAATATAAAGCAGTATAATTGAGTAAAGCAGTAAATAACAATATTAGTAAAAATAAAACATTGTACACAGTATAAAACTTCAAAGGCAGATAATAATCAAACCATAGTGGATATTCTAGTGGATCTTGTCATCTTAAGTGTAGTTGCCTATACTCTCAGACTTGATACTATCAATCATAACAGCTTTGAATAAAATATCAATACAAAACAGCAATCCAACAAACCAGATTCAATTACGATCAGTCATGGTAAAACTGTGTAGGTTTACAGAGCTTTAGATTAAGTTAATAGGAGATTAAGGATGATTACCATACTATATCCTGCTATTTTCGGGATTGCTGTCTGTGCTCTCAAATCTAGTACAGGTAGAATGACTGGAACAGAATATAATACATCTAAGCGGAGTAGTGTGAGTAATGTGGGTTTTAAATCCTGGTGCACTATTAACAATATAGTGTATCAAGGCCATCTATGTTAGAGATTCTAGTTATCCTTCTCTGCCTCATTTCTGCTATGCTATTTTTCTGCCTTTGTCTACTTTTCTCCTTCATTCTACTGTCTGCCCCACTCATTGAGGCCTTTCTGCCACTGTTCCTAAAATCCCGGTATTTTTTTTCGCTCTTTCTAGAATGTCCTTCAGGATTCTCTGTAGAGTTGGATTGGTGGTCACAAATTCCCCCAGTTCCTCTTTGTCATGGAAGCATCTTGTTTCTCCATTAATTTCTAGTGAAAGTTTTGCAGGGTACATCAATCTGGGCTGAAGGTTATTTTCTTCATGGGCTTGGAAGACTTCTCTCCAAGTTCCTCTTGATCTGATGGTCTGTGTTGAGAAGTCTGCCATGATTCTGATGGGCTTACCTTTATAGGTAATCTGTTTCTTTTCTCTGACTGCTTTTACTATTCTGTTTTTATATTGAATTTCTGGCATCTTGATTATTATATGTCTGGGTGTAGCTCTGTTTTGGTTGTAGGTGGCTGGAGTTCTGTATGCCTCACATAACCAAATGTCATTTTCTTTTCCCATGCTTGGTAAACTTTCCTTATTATTTCCATGAATAGCCTTTGTAATTTACCTGTATGTATTCCTGCATCTTTGTTCATATTTCTTATTCTTAAATTGTAGATTCTCTTGTCATCTTCTAGCCTTTGTATTGTTACTGCCTATTTCCTTGTTGTTTTTAAGAGATCTTTTCTTTCATGATCACACACTGCAAACTTGTCTTCAAGTTTTGATAGTCTATCCTTAGTTTCTTTTAAGGAGTTTTGCCAGCTTTCAATGGAGTTTTTAATTTCCTGGTAATCTCTTTGAATCTGCTTCATGTATTCTATATTTTCTTTATATTCTTTATTGAATGCTTCTCTCCTTTTTTTGTGTTCCTCCCTTCTTCCATCGGTATCATCCTGAGAGATGCTTCCTGAGAGCATTTCTTTTATTACTCTACTCATATCTTGCTTTACCTGATTTAATATTTCAGTTTTGAGCTCGTCTACAAGGTCCCAAAGATATCTCTTAATGTCCATTGAAGCCATGTCTGATGTTGCGTGTTTGCCGCCCTCAGTCTCCCTTGTTTTTCCTTCTCCTGGATCAATGCTCTCAGGGTTCTGTGCTGGGGGCCTCCTCCTGCCTCTCTTTCCTGTCAGAGCCTTGGCTTCCTCCACACAGGTTACAGTGCAGGTCCCAGCCCCTTTCCCTGTTGGCCAAGTTTCCTCCGAAGCACGCTGGTGAGGGAACTCTGCCCTCTCCTGCATGCTCTTGTCACTGAGGTGTAAACAGCAGCTGTGTTTGCCTGCCCCTCCCCACCAGGCCAGCCAAACTTCAGGTGCCTTCACCCGGTTAGTGCTTGCTAGGTACAGGGAATCGATTTGGGATGGCTCATTGGGTCCCAGCCAGGGGCGCAGCCCAGTCCAAGCAAATCCCACGGATCTGCTTTTGGGAGGGAGCAACCCACTGAAGTCACTTTCACTCCCAGTTCAGGGTCCTCCTGCCCAATTCCAACATGTCATCCATTTGGTCACACCCTTCCTGTGGGGGGGGTCTCATTCTCAGCACTGATCGTAGATTAATGAAGGTCTCTTTGCTGGCTCCGCTCTCTGTTGGGCTCACCAACCCCCAACTTCAGTGCTGCTGCACTTCCTGTGAGTGGTGGTGGGAATGGGTTTGGGCAGCTCTGCCAGCGAACATAGCCTCAGGCCGTTGCAAACTTGGCGGGTCGCAGCAAATGAAAACACTGTGTCCCGTAACTTTTAGCTATTTCAGTTGTAGTCCAGAAGTATTTGATGAGCTTTTTTACATTTTAATTTCTTCCATTTTCAAGAGGATCCATCTCCCTCTGTCTGGGTTTCTCCAGGGTGTTTTATTCTGGCAAATGAGTTATTTATCCCAGGAGGCTTTGTATTTTGTTGCTCACTGATCGGCCATCTTGTCTTCTCTCAAAACTTTTAAGAAATTCTTAAAACTCAAAAGCAAACAAGGGAACTTAATTATATATCTAACTACAGTGGGGTATTAACCAAAAATAGAAGAATCATTCTACCATTTGTTTAAACTAGACCAATTTAACCAGACCTCCCAAGGAGGATATGCACTAACAACTAAAAGAACTACAAATAACATAAACTGATTGAAGTAATCATAATGTTATTGCTGTTGGTTTTATACTGAGACTACTGTATATTGCTGTGGGATAAAGCAATGGGGAACAGTGTTGCTATAATTGAGAACAATAACTTTCAGCATAGAAGGAAGGAGACACAGATAATGAGGTTAAATGAAAATCCAGTAGACTTGAATTTGAATTCAAAGTTATCAGTATGACTCATAATGTATTTTATTCTGGAAAAAAAAAGTACCTATCTCATAGCTTTGTCTGTTGGAAAGGTCAAGAAACTCCAGAAATAAGCATCTCTGACACACTGGTTGGGCACTAAATGTTATTTTTCAATGAAAGTTCTCAGAAACACTCAAAGAAATGGATGTCTGGGGTATAAATTGTAAAATATGAACCTGGAATATCTTATCATCTTAAGAAGCCAAAGATGCTACTAAAGACCGCTAGGGTCAGGTCCTGAACCTGGAAACATGCAAAGAAGTTGCCACCAGATAAAGTGGGACACTTTGAACAATAAAAAGGTAATGGGTTGGAATGCATCAGATATGTTGAAATACATGGTGTCTTAATGATACTTTTAAAAAACTAATCACCACTGGAGAGTGATAGAGGATAGATTCATTATTTTGAAAAACTGGTAACAAAGTGGAAGAATCAAGCATACATCCAGCCTTCACTACTATGTAAGTTGTCCCCCAAGAAAATCCAGTAGTTGTTAAGGAGAGTTTCTAGAAGTTCTAAAGCTAACAAATTAGGAAGATGTGATGTAGAGTTAAAATATCTTGCAACGCTTAATGCAGGCATTCCCAAAGTTTAAAATATAATGAATCACCTAAAAATCCTGTTTAAATCCAAGATTTCAATCCATAGGTCTGGAGAGAAGACTGAGAGTCTGCATTTCTAAGAAGCTTTAAGTGACGTCTTCTAGCAAAGCCACAATGAATGTGCAGATGTTGGCAATTATCATCAGTGGTCACTACCATAACAAAGGGAGATGCAGGGGCTTCCAAACTGAAGTATAATGTGTAATTTCTAAAGCAGGAAGAAAGAGAGAGAGAAGGGAGGGAGGGAAGGAAGGAAGGAAGGGAGGGAGGGAGGGAGGAAGGAAGGAAGGAAGGAAGGAAGGAAGGAAGGAAG
>PVLA01017620.1:0-16783 GCA_004027455.1 Hydrochoerus hydrochaeris
GATATAACTGCATGTATGTTTGAGTGTGTGGAATTAATAACCATGTTGCTAAAGTTTTAGTTGGATGGATGAGCAAAACTGACTGCAGTCTCACTGTTTGGATGTCCACTTTGTGGACTTTACTTTTGTAACTTGAACAACTGCATCTAAGAGGAAAGTATGTAATTATCAACTAGTGATTTTTTACTGGTTACTATTTGTTTTTGTTTTTGTTTTGTTTTGTTTTTGAGATTTTGTATTTTTTCTACCCTCTTTCTGTTGCAAAATTTTTTCTTTAAATAAAAAAATTTTTTAAAAAATAGGAGGAAAAGAAAGTGCTCTAAAAGAGATAACTATATGTATACTTAAGTGTGTAGGATTGATAACCATGTTACTAAGTTTTTGTTGGATTGGTGAACAGAACGGTTTGCAGCCTCACTGTTTTAATGTCCACTTTGTATGCTTTAATTTTGTAACTTGAACAGCTGTATCCAAGAAGACAATATGTAATGTATCAAATAGTGATTTCTTACTGTTTATTTTTTTTGAACTTCTGTATTGTTTCTACCCTTTTTTCTGTTTTGCTTCCCCCCCTCCTTAAATAAAATTTTAAAAAAAGAGTAACTATAAATGAAAGCAGAGAAATAGGTAGGGGTCAAATCATGTAAGACTTTGTAGGTGATAATGAAGAATTTAGATTTTTATTTTAAGAGCAGTGAGGGGACACTAGGGATATAGGTCAGAGGCACAGCACATGCCTGGCAAGCAATTCCTGGTACCAAAACAAAACAAAAGAGCAATGTGGAGGGGGACCCCCATAGGATTAAACAGCAGAGTGAACATGACCCAATCTGCAGTTTTAATTACTTTTTAGCATTTGTTTATTGGTTTCTTTTGAGCCAAGGTCTCACTGGCCTTGAACTTGCTATATAGCCCAGGTTGACCTTAAACTCAAGATCTTCTGCCTCAGCATCCTGAGTATTGGGATTACATGTATGTCATCATGCCTGGCTTCTGATTTACATTTTTAAAAGGCTGAATTTTGATGTATAAAGAATGCAGTATAGCCAGGTGCAGTGGTGTGCACCTATAATCCCAGCTACTCAGAAGGCTGAGGTAAGAGGATTGCTTGAGCTGAGTTCAGGTCTGCTGTGGGCAATACAGAGAGAGCCTATCTAGAATAAAAGAGAAATAAAGAAGAAAGGGAAGAAGGGGGAGGAAGAGAAGGACAAAGGGAACATCATAATCAAATGTCTTTCATCATTCATTCATTTATTCATCTATTCAGAAACATCATTTGAGCCAGCATAATGCCAAGGGTATGTAGTTACAGCTCATGAGACAGAGGCAAGACTTAAGCCCAAGAGTTTGAGACCAGCCTGGGGAACACAAGTACCAAGCAATGGGCCAAGCATAGGGAAATCACAGTAAGAAAATGTTATTCCTCCTTACAAAGAGTTTAAAAAGTAACTAGGTAAGCTAGGCATGAGGACACATGCCTGTAATCCAAGCTACTTGGGAAGCTGAGGCAGGAAGATCACAAGTTCAAGATCAGACTAGGCAATTTAGCAAGACCCTTTCTCAAAAAATAAAAAAGGACTGGGGATATAGTTCAGTAGTAGAGTGCTTGTTCATTTATTAGTCAGCTTTCTCATGACTGAGATATACCTAAAAATCCATACTTTAAAGGGGGGAGAGGTATAAATAATTTAGCTTATGGCTTCAGGAGATTCAGCCCATGGTCAGAAGGCTTCAAGGGAGAAACACCACAGCAAAAGATTATGGCAGAGCAAAGATGCTTAGTTCATGGCAGCTGGGAAGCAGCAAAGGGAACAGTGCCAGAGGATGAGGGATCAGATATAGGCCACAAGGTCATATCTCCATGACCCGCCCAGACACATCCAGAAGTGCACTTTGCTAATCCCTTGGTAGCTCATAAGCTGATCAAGTTGCAAGTCCAAATTATCTATCATACTTAATAAATGTGAGGCTCTGGTTTCAATTCCAAGTACTGTGAAATAAAAATAAAACCAAACAAAATAAAATAAAAGATGGGCCCTTAAAATAAACTAAATTCTATCCTAGGGCTAACCTCTATATGTTATAGAAGCCCAAAGAAATTCATGTATTTAGTAAATATTTATGTGCTAAGCTCTTGGGATACAATAGTAAACTAAACAGATAAGACCTATACCTTCGTGATATTTACAGACTAACGGGAGACAGATATTAATGAAACCTTCTAACAGACCTATCATTACCCATTGTGCTATGAGTTATGAAAGAAAAATAACATGAGAATGTATAAGAAGGGAGTGTGATGATGGAAGAGGACTCCAAGAAGGTGTTTGAGCTGCACCTGAAAAATGAGCTGCAGGTAAGGAGTTAAGCAGGGTAAAGGGAGAGATGGGAGAATGCTGTGGCCCACTGAGCCCCCATTCCAGCTCTGTGGATTAGGAAAGACTTCCTGACAACTAAGCTGTCCTGAAGAAGAAGTAGGAGTTAGGCTGGTTGAAGAGGAGTTGAACAGGAAGGAAAGATACCCCAGAATAACCTCAGAGCCTGTGCATGGACTGCAGAGAGGGAGGCAAATGGTTTAATGTAGCAGGATTACAGCATGGGAAGACAGAGTATAGTCAAAGAAAATGGAAAAAGGAGCAAGACTGGAATCATGACATGGTGGGCATGGTGGCTCAGACCTATAAATCCTGACACTTTGGAGGCTGAGACAGGAGGCTTGCAAGTTCAAGTTCAGCCTGGGCTTCATAGAAAATGTAAAGTCAGTCCCAGGAATACACAGTAAGGTCCTATTTCAGAAAAGAAAAGAAAAAAAAACTTAACATCAAGTTAAGATTTTCTTTTGAGTTTCATTCTAAGAGGCAGCAAGGATCTGCTAAACAATTTTATTTAATTAATTAATTTATTTATTTATTTGGTACTGGGGATCGAACTCAAGACCTCACATTTGCCAAGCAGGCACTTACACCCGCTGAGCTAAACTCCCAGCCCTGCTAAACAATTTTAAACAGGACATTGCCCAGACAATTGGGCCATCAGGAACTGCTTGAGCCCTACAACATGCCGCACTCTGTCTAGAAAAGTGGGTCCTACTGAAAATGCCATGATGCCCTCCATGAAAGCCTATTTGGGATTTTCTGGGCTGAGCAAGGACCAGAGTAGCAAATGACTATAGCCACTCCATTACTGCTTCTTTCCCATGGACCAGCAGGAGCCATGAATTCAGAAGGCATTTGCTTCTGATTCCTAACAGAAAGAAGAAGGAGGAAGATGAGGAGAAGAGGAAGAGGAAGGAAAAGGGGAAGGAAAAAAGGGAAAGATAAAGGAGGGGCAGGGAAGAAGGCTTCTGCTTGTTATCCTGAGCAGTAGCCCCTTGAAGCCCCAGGACTGACACCCCAGGAACTCTAGTTTCCTCTGCCTAGTGGACCATTATCTAATATACAGGACAAGGTCCCTTTAGATATCAATGGCTTATTCTTTCTCATTAATTCGTTCAAGATGTGGCTGTGACACCCACCTCTCCCTGCCAATTCCTGTCATTTGCTCCCAACAGTCTCACCTTCTCCTGAAACTTTCAACCAAGTGACTG
The DNA here is from genome assembly GCA_004027455.1 of Hydrochoerus hydrochaeris. Taxonomy (NCBI): domain Eukaryota; kingdom Metazoa; phylum Chordata; class Mammalia; order Rodentia; family Hydrochaeridae; genus Hydrochoerus; species Hydrochoerus hydrochaeris. Next base: position 3,587 of record PVLA01017620.1, read on the forward strand.
GCTCTCCAATACTGAGAGAAGATCCTGTACTTTCTGTACTTGTAAGAGAAGTACAGGAGCCTGTACAAGAGCCTTAGGCTTAAAGGTAGGGGAAATGTAGCCTGTTTCTCCAATGAGACTGAGGGATACCACTGTGAAATTTCTGAATTTAAATATTGCTAGGCCCATGCTTCCTGTCTTGAAGAGCATCCCATTGTTACAAGACAATTCAAAACAATTTAGCCTGTTCTACAGATTCTTTGGGATCTCTTTTCACTAGCGGCCCCCTAATCCTAGGGAGCTTTCTTTCCCTAGATCTGACTGTGGTTGCATCCTTTTAACATTCAGGTGTCAACTCAAATGTCACCTCCTCAAAATGCCCTTCCTGACTACTCATCTAAGGTATCTGAATAGTTACTCTCTATTCTATCACTCTTGTATATTTTCTTCATAACACATGTCATCATTCATAATTGTTCATCTACTTGCTTATGATTGGTGTTCACCCTCTAGGATGTGATCTCATAGCAGAGACCTTGTCTGTCTTGTTCACTTTTTTTCTCAGAACCTAGAACAATGGTCAGCACAGAATAGGTAGTGAGTAAATAATGAATAAATGGGCCTGGCCTCTATTTCCAGACTCATTCCACTCTGATTCTAAACTTATTCTGTGAGCTTTAGTGGGATGGAGGTTCAGGGAGATCTTCAGATCTACCTTACTAATCAAAACCCCTAATTCCTTTTCTCTGTACCATCTTTCCTTTCTCCTAGCTATCCATCATTTTGCTCCAATACTTATTCTCCTTTTTGTCTTTTTTGAGACAGGGTCTTGCTATGCAGTTCAGGCTGGCCTTGAGCTCACTTTGTAGCCCAGGCTGGTCTTGAACTCACAACAATCCTCCTGCCTCAGCCTCCCAAGTGCTGGGATTACAGGCATGAGCCACCACACTGGGCATTTATTCTCCATTTTATTACAGATTCTGAAATCCTCCCAGAGATACTCAACCCTGATACACACCTCTGTCAAGACTCATCTCACTGTGTGATAATGGCACATCTACCTGACCCCTACCCCACCTTCTGTGAGCTCCAAAAGGAGACCATTCATTCACCTCCTCATCCCTAACATGCAGCACAGTAACCAACACACAGCAGGTAACTTCACTAATGTTTACTGATTGGCCAGACAGAATGATGCAGTTCAGAGAAATGTGAATTGGAAACTGTGCTAGTTTTTACAGCAGTGGTAAGAAGGGTTGTTATAAATATAAACCTACAACACAGAAGCACACTTTCCTATAGCAGGAAAACAACACCATTATTAAATTCTGATAACTAATATCACCGGAGGTGAGTGTGGCCAATAATCCAAGCTTCTTGCTACCTATGTACTCCCAAGTAGGAGAGAGCAGTTAATTCATGGGTGAATTACAGGAGCCTTCTCATTATCAACTCTGGCAGGCTCAATCCAAGAGGTTCAGAGAAGTACCCGTAAGTTTGCACAGTACTTGCCACTCCACAAGCACAGTCTCAGTGCTCATCCCTGGAAGCCAAAGATAAGGAAAGTGGTTTCACCTTATCCATGAGTCTCAGAGAGGTTGGTGCCCAAGGTGGCACCAACAGGAGTGAACTGCTGTATAGCTGTGCCTTTATTCTGCTACTTGGAAGCCCTTAACGTGCTCATCCAAGCTTCAGTTGCTAAGCTCCTAGAAGTCTCTGTAATTATTGTTGTCTAAAATACAGAACAGCAGAATATATAATTAGTTTCTTTTAATAAAACCATTTGTGAAGATGCTGATGATGACAGCAATTTCGATAATGATGATGATGATGATGATGATGCTATCCCTGAAGGCAAGGAGGAGAGAACCCTTACCTTAGAATGGAGCCAGGACCAGTGTTACAGAAAAAAGACTGATCAGGATGTAGCATTGCCTAGCAGCTGAGCTGGACTCCTGAGTGGGGCCACCTGTGACCTTCTCAGAGCTCTACTTCTCACTGGCTGTTTGGCCTTGCCAACGTGTTTCCCTCTCTCTAATTGAAGAAACTACTCACTGAATCCTAAGATGGTTGGGAGGCTCTTTTAAAATAATGTCTTCAAAACATTATAATAGTATCTGTATCACAATAAATGCTAAACCTTTTTTTTTTTTTTTTGAGATGAGGCCTCACTATGTAGTTCAGGCTAGCCTTGAATTCATTACATATCCCAAGTTGACCTCAAACTCACAGAAGTCCTCCTGCTTCAGCCTCCCAAGTGCTAGAATTACAGACATGTGCTACCACATTCAGCTCAAATTCTTACATATAGCATACCTTATGACAGGCTGTATTCTCGGTATTTCACATACATCACTTATATTGTAACCATATAAGGCAGGTACTAACATCATCTTCTCTGTTTTATGTTGGAAACTAAGTCAGAGGGAAATTAAATAATTTGGTAATGATTTCAGAAAGCACGAGAGCTGGGTGTTGATCACAAGCAGTCTGAGTCCAGAGCCTGACCTCTGAGTCCAGAGCCTGACCTCTGAACCATTCCATGACATAGCTATGACTGCTGTAGGCATACACTGTTCAGAACCTTGTGGGGAACAGAGCTGGCTCATCTTGGGATTTACCACAGAACTCACATAATGCTATTCTTCCTCTGCATCACCCCAATCACAGGCCCAGGACTAGAATTAAACCATTTCTGCCCAACACAGGACTCCTCTGATGAGCCACTGAGGTGAAACACACAATAACATAAAATCAACTATATAATCACTTTTCAGTGGCATTAAATACATTCAAATAGCTGTGTAAACACCACCACCATCCATCTCCATCTTCGCAAACTGAAACTCCCAATCCATTAAATAATAATCTGTCCACTATCTATTACCACGCCATTCCCTGGGAACTACCATTCTATGTGTTTTTCATAAACTTGTCCAATCTCAGTAACTCAAATAAGTGGAATCATATTTTCCTTTTGTGACTGCTTAATTACACTCAGAATAATGTCTTCAGAGTTCATTCGAGTTGCAGAAAGTTTCAGAACTTACTTTCTCTCTAAAGGAAAATAATATTCCATGGTGTATGTAGATTGCTTTCTGTTTGTTCATTCATTTGATGGGCAACCTTTGCTCAGGAACTCTCAATCAGACTGGCTAAGATGTTTTCAGAAGTATACCTTAGTCTGAAAGTCTTCCTACCAATCCTCCCTCACTCTTTTTCCAACTTATATCAAACCTGCATGACAGTTTGACATGGCTCACCCCCTTCTGCTGAGTCTCTCCCTCTACTTTTCCCCCAAGTATTATCTTGCAAGCCTAATCTCATCTTGCTGTTTGTTTGTCAGAGAAGCATACTGCTACAACAGCCTCTTAGGAAATGTTATTTTTCATTATTTGTTGGAAAGAGGAAGATGTATTTAGGGAAAATTTACAAAAACAATTTAGAATAAATTTCTTTTGATATATATGTATATATATATACATATATATGCTGAGAGAGACATTTCACTATATGTATAGAAGAATTAGAAAACACAGATAAGTAAAAAAATGAAGAGAAATAATTCCCATTACTCCACTACCCTGAATGATTTTCAATTGTCACTATTTTCATTTTGAGGTATATCTGTCTAGATTCTTATATCTATTTATGCAGTATCACATTCTTTTTTAGGAAATCAGCTTCTCCCTTAAGATGAATTGGATGGAACTGACTCTGCTGAGCTTAGATTCCAAGCTTAACTTAATTTAGGAACACATTCATTCATACATTCATTTAAAAAAATATTTATTGAGCACACAGAATATAAGACAGATACAACTCTTGCCAGTGGAAACTGTACAGTCTAGCAGAGACTAGGGACATAATTCCAGTGAATTATAATACACTGCTCTGCAGACCGAGCATGGCCACCAGTATAAAATGATTTCTTAATGAGAGTAGTATTTAAGTCAAGTGGTATTTAAGTTGTGAGAAAAAACAAGGAGTTAACCAGAAAACAGAGAAAGATTTTAAGAGAAGTCATTAGGCTAGAACCTAGCCAAAAGGAACCATAATATAAAAAGTTTGGTTGCCTATAGAGCAGATGACTGTTCACAACCACCAAAGAAAATTAATGACTCTGTGTGTGTGTGTGTGTGTGTGTGTGTGTGTGTGTGTGTATGCGCACGCCACTCAGACCGAGCAAACCATAAGGTCTTAACTATTTAAAGGTTCTTGGACAAATGCTATTGGCAGAGAAAGTAGACACCCAGGCACCTACCAGAGGGGAGGAATTAATTGGTTTTTAACATTGGCTTGGAAATATTGGTTAAGAATTAAGATCTCTGTGGTTAAGGATGGCCTCATTTCCATTGCTGTGAAGTCTGTAGGTTTAAGACACCACCAGGTATCAAGAGGACACTCAGGAGCTTGGGTTGTGACTGCACAGTGGAGAGCTTCCCTAGCAAACACAAGGCCTTGGGTTTGGTCTCCAGCACTATCACCACAAGAGGACCCTTTGTGGTGACTGGTACCCATATCTTCATGAGTTTTCAGCCTAAGGAGGCCTTCCACTACAGGAAGACCCTTTGGATAATCCCAAGCCATTTGGCATCATCCCCAAGCCATCTCTTCTTAGGTGTGTAATTTGTTCAACACAAAGTTTGGAGTCTAGAGTCTCACAAAAGATGCAAGGAAAAATATGAAAGCTCAGCTTTTTCCCAAGTCAATCTCAGTTATTTATTCTTACCAGCACTGCCCATCATAATTTCCAAGAGAAAGTTGTAAATCAGCAGGAAGTAAGTATTGTTTTGAATAGTGTTTGTCTATTTATTTATTTATTGGCTGTGCCTTGTATGTACTAGGAAAGTACTCTACTACTGAGCTACACTTCCAGGAACAATCGTTTTTTTTTCCTAATGGGCAGCAGCTGACATCTTATTTCCTGACTCCTATAATTCTTATTGGTCAAGTTCTATTTTAACAGATGATTATAAATAAAATCATTCAATGAGGTAATAACAAGAGGTCCCTACATGCTGCATGAGCACCAACGTCTCATTAAATGTGAGTATCTTTACAGTGTAACCTGTTTTTTGTTTTAAGAGGTAGACAACCACAGTGCAGTATTTTTAGATACATCAGTGAGGCAGGCACCCACACATGCCAACACATTTCTCTTAACAATAAAGACAGCTCTTCTCTTCTCTGGCTCAAAGAAGACAGGGCTGCGATGACCTGGCAGTTTTTCTTCAGTGTCACCTTCCTTGACAATCAGCAAGCCCTCCACTCTCATCTCTAAATTCAGTGATTAGCAAAGCAGTTGACAGCAAATATCATAGGAAATCAAGGCCCATTTCTGGTCAGAGAGGCCTTTGCAACAAGATGGACAGCAACACATCTAGCCCTGGTAGCTGGACCCTTGGAAGCAGGTAACTAAAAACCAGTAATACCCAGGGATATGTAAGTTCTGCCCCAGGGAGAGATGTCACCACCTTCCTTAGAGACAGGCGTGGGTGAGGGTCATCACTGGGTGGGTAAACACTCACTAGTCTTCACAGCCAATTTGGCAGTCAGGATAAAAATATAACACCAGCCGCATCATTTTCCAAAATTAAGGGCGATGCTATAGCAAATGTATGCAGATGTATACAGACACAGATGGGAACAAGTGTATTTAATTGTAAATGAGTCAGAACCGAGCAAATGAGATTTCCCTTATATTTGGGTTCCAAAAATTTCTGAAAAAATGTGCCTGAGGCAGAAACAAACCAAAATCAAAAAAGGGTGGGGGTAGAGTAGGATGGGAGTTGGTTGTAGAGGCAGAAGCCACAAGAGAGAAAACCTTTGGCATCCAGAGGCTAAGATGGCTTTGGTCCTCTCTGGGGATTATGAAGATGTCTTGGTTCCAAACACCAGGTTCCAATGGCTCTAAAGTGGCTGAAGTGCTAATGGGGTGGACACAGGAACAAATGAGCAGGACTCAAGATACCTTGGCTTCATCCAGCCCATAAGTACCCAAGAAAATAGAGAAAGGAAAAGGCTTTAATGGGAGAGGAGCAAGCCAAAAGCTAACTTTTGTATTCTCAGAGAAATAAGCTGAGGCAGAGAGAGAGAGACAGACAGACAGACAGACAGAGAGAAGAGAGGGAGGAGTGTCTGTGCCCAGCTCCTATGGCCAGAGAAGGGGCAAGAGAAAGACAAAGGAATAACAAAAGAATAGGGTGTGTTTGGAGGTCACCACTTCTCTTAACACCTTCAAGGAATTGCCAGGCTCTTGGTACACATTCAGAAAATACTGGAAGAAGGGTAGGATGGAAAGAACAGTGTGTCATTCTCCAAGTCCCTCCCATTCTGTGGGATGAAAAACCACAGCAGCATTGCTGCAAATTGCCCAAGTGAGAAAGAAACAGCTCAGGGTCAGGTCAGATGAGTGAGGAGGTGTAACACATACACCCTGCTGACCTTCTCCCTTGTAACTCAGGCCCTCCAAGGGCAGCATTCTGGACAACACATCTATCTACCTCTTCTGACTGAGCAATTGCAACTTGTCCCTTAGAGAACAGAAAAACAATGGTTTCAACCCAGTAGAGTGACTAGAAATCTCTAGAGACAACAGTGCAATATGCAAGTCAGGAAACTGTGCATGTGGGTAACTTCCAGGGCCCGCACCTCATGGGCATTTAATAATTAATGTGTGAATGCAGCCATGTGCAAATGAGTGAACACAACAAACTCTCCCCATCCAAAATAGGTCTCACTCTGTGATTTGGGCCTTTCCCTCTCCCTCCCTGGACTGTTTCCTCGTGTACCAATGATTCTCTCTCTGCCTCCCAATCTGGAGAAACAGCAAACCCAGCCTTTTTCCTCTGATCCAGCTTCCCTGACTGGTGAATTCCAGGAAGCCACAAAGCACAAACAAAGCCTGCTCGTGGAGGGAAAGGCTGGGGAGCTTTTATCCCCAGCCAACCCTGCATACTTTGGCTGATCACATGCGTTTCCCTGGTCTTATCTCTCCAGAGAGCCCAGAGGGCTGTGTTGGCTTTGCTGAAGTCTGGACCCAAGGCACCACCCACTTTGACCTCTGTATTTCAGCCACTGAAAATTGGATATGTGTGCCTGATATTCTGCAGGTGGACATAGGAGAAGTCTGAGTGCTCTGAGTGCCACACACTTGGGGCAGCACAAGGCTTAATGCTGAGGGTCCTTTGAGCAACCCCTTCAGGGGCCCAGCCTGCCAGTTACCAGTAGATAATGAGAGGAGTGCAGCAGCATATGTCACAACAGTAGCATCCACCAAACTCGATAATTAATTAGAAGGCAGATTTGATAAGATGGAGAAAAAAGAGAGTGAGAATCTCTGATAATATAAGCACCAGAGCTAGGCCATATGAGGGAAAAGCATCAAGTGGAAGTGTCAGCTCGATGCTGAGATCTGGAAAGCAGTCCCACTCTGTCATCTCCTCCAAACAAGAACTAAAAACCAACATTGCACTTGTGTTTGCTAAGAGCTGTCTTTGTTTGAGTTCCTTGAAACAGATCTTGCAAAGGGGCTTTAAGTACAAATAGTTTATTTATAAAGTGATTCCAAGAGACACTCACAGGGGAAGTAGAAAAAGAAGGGAAGGAAACCATCAATGGTGTTTTGTTAAGCTACTACATGGAAAAACAGAACCCAGATCTGATAGAGAACTGTAGAAGACAATGGAGAACATGCAGAGGGTTATCCCAACCAATGAGGGAGGAAGCTGGGGCATTCTCACACACACACACACACACACACACACACACACACACACACACGTCATTGGTTAAGAATGCTTCCTGGCTGAGTCATTAACTCCTCTGGCACTTCCCTTTCTTGTTGAGAGGCCAGGTAGATTCCTGTGGCCAGTGCAAAACTCTCAGCAGAGACCCAGGCTGGAGAGAGCATTCTATGTGGGCAGAGGTGAGGCCTGGGGGATTGGAGCAGAACATCTTCTAAGATGCCTGAAGCCTTCCAAACAATATCATGGGCAAGTCTGAAGGGGTTTCTATGCCTTGAAACTAAACAATCTCCCCTATATCTCCTCTTTTCCTCATCACTCCTAAAGTATCAAGGCAACACAAAGCACCCACACTGTCCCTCCTTTCACTTGTTCCTATTGCTTTAAAATGCCCTTTTTTTGTCAATGGAAAATGGCTTTGAATGTCCATGAAATGTTCTTGCCCTAGTATAAATTACTGTACAATTATGGCGGTAGTCTAACATGGCAGAAGGCCAAACTGGGAACGCTTACCACTTCCTGCTTCTTCTTCAGCCCTAATTGTAACTCCCTTTCCTGTTTGCACGCATAGAGAATTCCAATCAGTTTCTTACATGTCATTAATATCTGTCCCATGTGCAACTTCCAATCAGAGGTCATATAATTCTCTGCCTCTCTGTATCTGGTCAAAGGAGATGGCCTGACCGCCATGGCTGTGTGCTCCCTTCCACGTCCTCAACTTAATAAACCTGTTCAGTTTGTACTTTTACTTCTCTATTGCACCAGATTATTCTAACAGTCCACCCATTCATTTTTCCTTTGCTTTGGACTTGAAGTGTTTTCCTTCCACCTGACCTTTTTAGACACATACCACTTCCTCCAAGACTTTGTTCAATCTTTGTTCTGCATCATTTACACTCTGTGAATGATGAATAGGAATTCCAGACAGAGGAAGCAGCAGAAACCAGCACAGAAACAGGCATTCCCCTGCCCAATGTCTTCCTGTCATCCATGACACAAAGCTCAAGCTCCTGAGTGTGGGACTCAGTAACTTAATCCAATTTATCATTTTTGCCATCATTTCTGTTTTTTCCTACACATTTAACTAATTGAACAACATTAATAAATGGTTTATTATACATCAGACATGGGCCAGGCACCAGAGGAACACCAGTGAACAAGAAAGACACAGTAGCACAGCTCCTGTCCTCAAAGAGGTTACAGCCCCTTAGGGTGGAGGCTTCTCTGAAGATTTCCCTTTTCTAGAGGAAAAAGCTTTCAGGAGTCCAGAGCCACCAGCCCTCATCTTCTGAGCACCCCTCTCTGTGCACTCCTCACCCTTCTGAGCACCAGCCTCCAATAATCACTGCTCCTGGTAGTCATATCTGGTATAGTCCTTCCTTCTCCACTATGTCAACTTGGTCTATGTGGCCAAGAGAATAGAGCAGAAGTAATGCTATGCCATTTTTGAATCACTTTTTTTTTTGTACCAGGAATCAAACTCAGGACCTTGCACTTGCCAGGCAGGCGCTGCTAATGCCACTGAACTACATCTCTGGCCCCTTGAATCACCTCTGAGATTAGGTTTTAAAAGATCTCTCTCTCTCTCTCTCTCTCTCTCTCTCTCTCTCTCTCTCTCTCCCCCCCCCCCATCATCATCATTTTCTCTGGGATTCAGTTACCAAGTCATAATCACCTCTGTGCAGAAACTGAGACTTCCACAAACCAGATCATACCATGACTCATTTTAGAAGTGGCTCCTCAAGGCCCAGGCAAGCCTTTAGATGATTGCAGACCCATCCAATGCAACTTCAGGGTGGAACTTTTTTTTAAAGCTGCTACATTTGGGGATAATTCTTTATGCAGTAACAGACAATCACTGTACCACTTTTTAGCTGCTAACTTCCCCCTCCACATCCAGGGCCCCCCTGCTTGTTTCGTGGGGTTCACATTGTCCGTGTGCTCACCAGAATCTCTTGGTGGGCCCAACAGACAGCGTTACAATATGGTTCTGAAGCTGCTTTCAAAGCTCAGCATTGGCTGAAACACTATGCTATTCTTTCCCTTGGCAGTTTCTTCCTTAATTTATGTTTCTTTATACAACTGAAAGAAAAAAAGAAGCCATAATTTCCTGATTCATTTGCACTTGCCCCTTCCCTATGGCTTTGTGAGAGTGATTTGATGCAGGAGAGTTTATTCTGAATCCCTTAAAGCTCCCCATGTACAAAAGAAGTTAGTTTGCCAAGAATGAATGGAATTTGGGCCTCCAAAGGTTGGAATTGGATTTTAAATCTGGAATTTGTGTTCTCTGAGTGGGCTCCAAATCTGGCAGCTTTCTTGCCTTCCTCTGATTCAGCCTCTCTGCCTCATTGGATTGCTTTTTTCATCAGAGCTATACAAACACTTCCTAGGGCAGTTTTCCCAGAGGACATGATTGAAATGTGCACCAAGTACTGAATTATTTCAATACCATCTCACAGAATTGTGCATGCTTAAATTGAATCACAGCACTGGACTCTCAGTAGAGGGTCAAGTCTCTGGACCTTGGATTTCTTTTTTGTTTTTGTCCTCAGAAGCATCTGAAAATTTCCAAGAAACATTAAACTATCTATGTACCCCAGAGCACTACCCTGGGACTGAGGAATCATTTCTTCTGACTTTGTGACAGTGAGTAAGAGATAAGATTTTTTTAGAAAATAGTTTTACTTACTTTAGGCAAATTTGATTTGTTTCTGTCTTTGAAGTAACCCTAAATTGTTCTGAAAGGCCTGAAGGATTTGGGAAGATATACACTAGGAAGCCCCTCTTATGATTGTCTTTTTATTCAATCTTTGCAAAACCCAGGAGAAGAAGGAATTGATAACAGGTTGTTTGTTTGTTTGCCTTTGTTTTCCTAGTACTAGGGAATTGAATTCAAATAGTGCTAAGCTATATCCACAGCCCTTTTTAAAATTTTTTATTTTGAAGCAAGGTCTCCCTAAATTCTCCAGGCTAGCCTCCCATTCATCATCTTCTTCAAAGGACTAAGTAGCTGGGAATAAAGGCACATTCCACCAATTCTGGTTGATGACAGTTTTAAAGCATGGCTTCATACTCTTTGACCCTCTTCTCACCAAGTAGTGGGGGCTATTCTATGTTCTGATCCTTAAATACAGGCAGATGGTGACTTCTCTAATCACAGAATATGAAGGAAATGAGGTTCCCAAGCTGTGAGTCCCTGCCCTATTGGCTGACAGAGTCATTGCTAGAGCCCAAAGTTACCATGTAAATAGTCATAGAGGCCACCATGCTGTGAAGAAGCCCAAGGCATTTTGAGAGGAAAAGGTGTGTTTGTTGACACTCTAGTTTCTATTCAGCCTAGTCCAGGCACTAGACATGTAAGTAGAAAAGCCTTTAGATAATTTCAGTCATTATAGTTACCCATTTGTGCAAGTCATTTTGACATAAGAAAAATATAAGTCCCAATCCATTAATGTCAAATGTGCTAAGTTTGTAGTTCCACAACATTGAGGAATGAAGTTGTGAGACAAAGGAAGAATTTAGGAGAGTTTTATTGGAAATAGAGAGAAAAATAGTTCCTGGATTTCCAGAAGGGGTTCCAAATGGGGCTCTTTGTTAGGGGTAATTTAAACAACAAAATCATACTGTGTGTACAACATGGGTCAAACTGCCACCAGTCTAAATGGTTACAAGTAGAGCTTAGCTAATATTGATCCAATAGGAAAACGAGTCACATAGCAAGGGTACATGGAGAGATTGAAGGCATTTTTGGGAAGGGATGGCTCCAGATTCTCTGGTCATGCACCTGGGAACTGATGCCTATCTTCTATCTGGAATTACTGTACTAGGTGGTGCTAATTATAATATAATCTCAAGTTGTTGTTTATCCCTTAGGGAGGCATGTAGGCCTGGCCTTTCCATCTTCATCTTGATCCCTGGCCTTCTCCAGATGTATCTCAGGTCACAATTCTGATGTCTTTATTTTGTTATGACTTCCTTGAGTGCTCAGTCTGTCTCTGACTGTATATTAATTTCTATCAAACTTAGCTGCTTATAATATTCTCAGCTAAAGGCTCAGACATCATGATCCAGAAACAACCTGCATTATTACTTTCTCATCTTTGAGACAAAATACTATTACCTGATATCCACAATTTACAGGAAAAGAGGCTTGTTTATGGATTATGGTCTCAGTGGGTTCAGTTTATGGTTGGCTGGCTCCAAGGCACAAATGCGGAAGAGCATGGTAGAAGAAAGCTGCTCAACCATAGCAACCAGGAAGCAGAGAAAGAAAAAGAGAAAGGAACCTGAGACAAGAGCATGCCCTTCTGGGTCATTCCCCCAGTGACTCACCTCTTCCAACTAGGCCTCACCTCCTAACAGCACGTTAGACTATGAACTCATCAATGAATTAACCCACTGATGAGTATAGTGCTCTATGATCTTATCACTTTATAAAGTATATGAGATGTTTGAGAGACATTTTAGATATAAACCATAATATTCTGTCCCTGGCCCCTAAAAAGCTCATGTCCATCTCATTATTCAAAATGTTTTCTGTCCATTTCCAAGAGTTGCCAGAGTCTCAACAGATTCAGCACTGGTCAAAAGTCCAAATCCAAAGTCTTCTCTGAGACTTAAGACAAACTCATAGTTGTGAACCCCTATAAAAATAAAAAATAAGTTAAACATTTCCAACACATGTGACAATGGCATTCTGAAAGGGAGCAATAGAGAAATAGAAAGGAATAAAACCAAGGTAAGGCTCTCTTGCAGGTTTCTGCTTGTAGCTTGTGGCTACCATGAACTACAGCTCCACCATGCCACGCTGCCTTGGAGCCAACTGAGTATGGACTGAAACCTCCAAGAACTTGGCAGAACATCTGAAGACATAAATTTAGGTATAAAATACAAGGAAAGAAATATTTATAAGAAAAAGCCACATAAAAATTACTATGGGAATAAGCTGCAAAGGGACTTAAAGCAATACATAAAGGTCCAGACACCTCTACCATTCACCTGTGTGAAAGAAACCAGAAACATGACATGACAGAGAAACAACTGCTGAACCGAGGAAAATAAGCCAAGGAGAGGTAAATACAGAGGAGATTAAGGGCAGCAAACATGCAATATCAGACATGGCCTCATCGGAAATAAAGAAATACTTCTGTGACCTCATCAACGAATTTAAATCTGAAATTCTAACTCAAGTGAAGCAAGATATAAGAAGATTAATAAAAGAAATGCTGGTCTCTCCTCAAGAAGACACAAATGGAAGAATGGAGGAATCCAGAGAAAGGAGAGAAGGCTTTGATGAAGAATATAAACAAAATCTAGAATACATGAAACAGATCCAAAGAGAATATCAGGAAATTAAAAACTCCAGTGAAAGCTGGTAAAACTGGACTGGGGATTAACTCACATGCATAATCACTTGCCTTTCAAGCACAAGGTCATGAGTTCGATCCCTGGTACAAAAAAAAAAAAAAAA
>PVLA01017621.1:0-16791 GCA_004027455.1 Hydrochoerus hydrochaeris
TGACAGAGAAGTCCACCAGTTGAAATTTACTATCAGGGGACTTATAAAGGAAATCTGGTCCACTCATTGATCCTGGAACTTCTTACCCCCAAGGTTCAGCAAATATAAAATTTTGGGAAGGTTTTTAATGCTCTAAGGGAAGGAAGTGAGTGCCAAAGTGGCAGCTGAGATGCTGGGGTCAGCACCAAGCCTAGCACCAGCCCTACAAGCCAGGGCACACAATTCCTGGTTCCCTTTGCACTGAGACAGGCAGATGGGTGAGCAGGATATTTGCAGATCAGGGGACTACAGAAACTAAAAGCCAGAGAATCATTCTGATGTCAGTGACTAAGTTAGGATTGATGGGCCCATGGGGGGGAAAAACAGGATACAGTTCTGATGATGGACCAAGAAATTAGCATAGAGGCATGGCTCAGTGAGTTGCAGGGACAGACTGCAGCTGAGATTGGTATGATCTGGAGAAGGGGAAAAGACACTAGAGCACCGCGAATGTAGGCAATCCCCCAACACTGGTGAGTTCTGAACCCATGTATACCTTGCATACCACCTCCCCTTTGGTGAACCCATGAGAATTCTCACACCACCAGCCAAAAGTTACTGGGTGGCAGAAGCACCACTGAGATTGTGGGCTGAACAGTGACTTTTTGGACTGCAGCCAGAGAGACCTTATAGACAGAGAACAGAAGAGGAATGGCATAGCCAGAGGTGGTTGCAGATGCACTGACCCATCATCAGAGTGGTAGAGAAAGACTAAATTTTATCAATCCCCACCACAAAAATAAATAAATAAATGAACAAACAAACAAACAAATAAATAAAATTCACATGACTATTACAAAGATAAAAATGTATTATGTTACAACAAATAGTTTAAAACTTAGTATAGTATAATGAAATACAATAAATACAAAATTCTAAAAATTAAAATAGAAATTTACATAATAAAATTTATTTTCATTTCACTGTATAACTGATGCTTCACTAAATCTTCATAATTGCCTTTTAAAACTTTGAGAACTACTCAGTTCACCTGGATCACTTAGACTTGCATGAGGAACACTCTAGAAAGCACAAATAGTAAAAAACACAAGCACTTTGAAATTATATAGACTCGTGTTCTCTTAGTAAATTTTAACTGCAAAATAAATTAGTATTAAATATATTCAGCATGCTCTACATTAGGTTTTCAAAGTCTATTTATCTTATTACTCAAAGCGTCTACCCTTTGAGAAGTATCTTCTATTTCCCTTTATGCTTCTGCCTATAGAAAAAAACCAATTTTCTTTATGTTACTAGTAGTTCAATTCTTTTTGAAGACTACACATATCAGTGAGATTATGTATTACTTGTCTTTCTGTGTTTGGATTTTATAATTGCCACTGTGTCCTCCAGGTTTACCTGTGTCATCACAAATGGGAGCATTTCCCTTCATTTTAATGACTAAATAATATTACATTGTGTTCATGCCTATATGATCTATATTATATTTATATATATATACTATCATGTATACATATGCACACATATGTATGTTATATATGTATATATATATATATATATATATATATATATACACACACATATACCACATTTTCTGTATCTATGCACCCGTTGTAGAACACTTAAATTGCTTCTCAAAGTTGGCCATTGAGAATAGTGCTGCAATGAATATGGGTGTGCAGATGTGTCTTCAATAGAGTAATTTCCTTTGCGCGCATACTCAGAAGTATTGATAGATAATATGGTCGTTCTGTTGTTAATTTTTGAGGGACCTATACACTGTTTTTCAGAATAGTTCTACCAAATACATTCCCACCAAAAAAGTGTGCAAGTACTCTACATCTGGGCCAAAATATGTTATCTTTTTTCCCAGTTGGTAAAAGCCATCCTAACACTTGTGAGGTGATGTCTCACACAGTTTTTATTTGCATATCCTAATCACATCAGAGTGTCTGTGGAGTCAGCCATTGTTTCTGGTCTTCAGTGCCTCCACATTCAAGGCCCAGGCCTTGCCAAGGAGACTGAGTCCAGAGCCTGACCTCCCTAGCTTGCCTTGAATATAACTGGGATTATCATCACAAAGGAAGGCTCCAGGGGATTTGTGTCCGGAGGGAAGAGAAGGGTGAAATGAGGGTCACTGTCTGCCTAACTTGGTATGCTCAGGGTGACTCAGGAAAGAACAGAACTCTTTTCCTATACATTTTTCTTGTTTCCTTCCCCAAAGTGACTCTGCTCGCTTGTATTTATAGTCATACAGATTTAACTTACAGTCTTCACTATACCACTTGTGAGCTGAACAATATTTCCTTTTCTACAGATCTGCTCTTCCATATATGTGTTATGTAACATCTTTGAGCTATATCCAAGTCATTTTCTTACCTGAAAATTGAATATAAAAATATTTATCTATGGCACTAAACACACAGGGCAAGATAATGTACTTAAGCAAGAGCAGAGGACAAAGGAACCAAAAGAGCAACCTTGTTTTCGTTGTGTGAGGGAGTATGCTAGCGGATTTTGTACCCCTTGATCTATCCCCTCCATATTCCACTATGGTTATATTCCCTCTTCTGGGATCCAGGAATCCATTCCTATGGATAACATCACTGGTCTCCTTTGTGCTCTGGTTTCCTGTTGAGTTTGGTCTGCAGGACGCCCTTTCGAAAAAAAAAAAAGGAAGCAACAAGTAAAGAAAGATATTTTTTTGATTTCTCCTTGCCATCATCAGCTGGTGTTGTTCCAATTAAGGCATGCTGTACCCATCTTGCCTTGTCTTTGAGCTACAGCTTCCTCTGGGTTCTAATAACTGCCATGTTTCTCTACCCCTTCCAACCTAAGAGTGGAGATGGTTCCCATTTGTTGTAACATCCCATGTCTTTCTTGCTAGGTTTTGGACCAATGCATATTCTTTCTCTCCTTCAGTCTACCTCAACACTCACGAAATAAGATAGAATCATCATCTAAAAGTGTAGTGGCCAAAGCTCAGAAACATTAAATCACTTGAGATACACAGAGGGAGTGGGTGGCATATGATGTGGGAAAGGGCAAATGCCTTGTCTGCTTTAGCACTTACCATTCTCACCTGCTGCAGAATTCAGCCCCTCTCCTCTCAGTTGTAATCTTTTTATCTTTTCCTTTACCTGAAGGTCTGTGTGAGCTCTGGAGAGCGATTCCCCTTGGGCATTCAACTGGAAAATCCTGGAAAAAAGCAGACTTTTCAGATTGGGTCCTAAAGTCAACCACCCAAAACCTTCCTATTAAAGGCAGCTTTACTTCCTGAAACCTGAAAAGTTGGAGAAAAAAAGGAATGTGGTCCTTCTTGTCGTCCTAGGAAAACAGTGATTTACTCACCAGATTGGAAAAGAAACAAGTTCCATTCTGAGAAAAGGACACACAGATAGGGAAAAGGTTAATATTTCAACCAGTTCTGCTCTCTGAATCTTTTCTCTCTCCCTTTCTTCAGAGTTTCTTCCAATGTCCAGATTGCCTCCTCTATAGCTCTGGTAAATTAGGGCTAGCAATTTCTCAGAAATGGTGGGTTCTGTTTCCTACATCGTGTGGACTATGGGCTGCATATCAGGCTTTGCTAAGGGGTGGCATGTATTCCAGTAGGGTTGAGTTTTTTCACAAGCTTTGAAGTCAGAGGTTGTATCCTTACCCAAATGATCCTGCGAGTTATATCTGATTACTCCTACCTGGAAATCAATAGGTCACAATTGAAGTACTCAGGGCACCTGTCCCAGGAGACTAAGAGAGCTTCAGAATCGCTCACCATAGGCTACGGACTTCTCCTCGTGTAGGAGGAAAGAAACACAGAGATGGCACCTGAATTCCGTGATATCTGAGTCATCACTTTTCTCTATCTCGTTTTTTCTTTTTGGCTGGTACTCCCTTCCCTATCTTCTCTGTTTCTCTGCAGATTCCATTCTTCCCTTCTTAACAAGATCTTAACAAGTAAGGAATATCACCTGCACAGTAGCGATGCTGTAGGCCCAATACGAGTTTCTTCTCACACATGGTCCATTCTACCTATTGGCATATATCTATATTCCCATACCTGGCAGAAAGTGTTACCATGTCTATATGTGCATGTATATACCTAGAAGATTCATTTCTCTCAACCTGTATTGTTTTCTGCTTTCTTCTGAAAAGAATTTGAGAAACTCAATAAAATGTCAGAGACTAACTTTCATGCTTTTTAAAGCTGGAGCTCAAACCAAGGGCCTTGTGCTGGACGCTACCGCTGAAATTACATCCCTAGCTTTCAGGGAATAAATTTTGAAAGCAGTTTCAGTAAATCTGTAAGCAATGGGGACTGTTGCCTCTCCTGTTTATGTGAAACACTTTTTTCCCTCCTTTTCTGATTTTCGTATTCCTGCTAACCATTCATTCTTTTCCTTTCAATAGCCTACAGTTTTTGTAAAGCCACCAGTGAGCTCTGTGGCATAAAGGAGGCACCTGATAGTAGTTCCTTTCTCCTCTTCCTCCTTTCTGTCATGTTAGCCTTGGATATTCCATGGGCTCCAAGTGTGGGGTTGCCCCCTCCCACCCCTCACCAGCACACTTACTTTCTTCCCCTGAGTAAAAGAATCAGGACCATTCTCAAAACGGGGCAAAGCAAAACAGCCAACCAGAGATGGTCATAGATTCCAAAGTAGAGAAAGTCTCAAAGCCACACTGGATATTTCTCTACTTGGTAAGAGAGTAATAGGCAAGAGTCATCAAGGTACTTAGGGACAAGAAGGCTGCCTGGGTCTCTGGGGAATCAGAATTCACTGAGTTCATTCTGGAGCCTCTTTTAAAAAGAAGCAGAAAAAAATAACAAACTGTTATGGGTGAGAGGGTCTTTTGGAAAATCTCAAAA
Source organism: Hydrochoerus hydrochaeris (assembly GCA_004027455.1). Lineage (NCBI taxonomy): Eukaryota > Metazoa > Chordata > Mammalia > Rodentia > Hydrochaeridae > Hydrochoerus > Hydrochoerus hydrochaeris. The sequence goes on from PVLA01017621.1 coordinate 4,865, forward strand.
ACAACCCTGTGCTGAGGGTGGGAGTAGTGGTCTTTGGTTGAATCAGGTTAGCCAGGGTGGGGTCGGATTTCTCTTCTGCTGCCTTCCTGCTCCTTTTCTTCTGTGCCTGTTTTTTTCTTTTCTGTCTGCCCTTTCTTTCTCCTCTTGCTGCCTTTTTCTCTAAGGATAGTGCTTTTTCCCCTCTTCCCAAACTTGTCAAAAAATTGATTGGCTCCTGTGAGAAGCAAGCAGCAGCAAGATTGGCAGGATCCCCACCAAGGCAGCAATTCAGGGACTAGTACTCTACAGAAAAAACCTGCAGGGACTAGAAACCAAGTGATGTGTGGCCTAGACAGACAGGATCACAAAATGTATCTTCTCCCTAAACCTCCAAAAACTCTGGAGAAGCCTTCTGTAAACTGTTGCTTCAACATGCCACAATTATTTCTCTTGACATACCTATCACGATGGAAAGTAAAAATTATACACATTTCTTTCTCATTGCATTTTTCAAAAGATAATGACTTTTGGCAAATCCAAGTTACCAAGTACAATTCCTGGGAAAGAAAGAAAGAAGAAAGAAAATGACTGAAATGTACAGTATGAATACAAAAAGCCATACAAGTTGGGTTATTTTTTGCTATTGAATTATATGAGTACAGTTTAGAGATTAATGCAGTATCAGACATAAGGCTTGCGAATATTTTCTTCCATTTCATATGCTGACATGTTTTTTATTTCCTTAACTGTGAATGTCTTTTACTTGCATGTAGTTTTACTTTTTATTTATATAATTGTTGCCTGTGGTTTTGGTGCCAAATACAAATGGCCATTTTCAAGACTAATGTCATGGAGCTTCTCCCCATACTTTTTTAAGGAGTTTTCATAGATTCAGGTTTTACGCATTGGTCTTTTTTATGACAAGAATGGCCTTTATTAGTAATGTTAGAATGTAGAGAAATAATGGGATGGCAGCTCTACTTCCTGGGGCAGCATCTAAATGTTTGGTTGCTGTTTTGCAAAACCATAAGTCCTTGCTTTATCTCAACTTACTTTTTGTTTTTTATAGTATAACATTCCAATTTCATTCTTATGCATGTAGATATCCAGATGTATCATTATGATATATTTAAAGGACTTTTTCCCATTGTATACATGATTCTTGGTGCTCTTATTAAAGAATCCTTAACAATATATGAATGTGTTTACCTTTGAGGCTTCACATCTGTTCTGTTTATCCGTGTCTTAGTAACTTTCTCATCTCTGGGACAAAATATCCAGGAGCCATAATTTAAAGAAGGGGATTTTTTATTTTGGCTTGCAATTTTAAAGGGGCAATACTTATCAGTAGGCTTTTTGGGACAGTCTCACCAATGTAAGCAGTCTGGTAAGCAGTCTGCAATTAGCTCCCTGTTGGGACATCTTAAATTTAGAAAGGAAATACAGTAATTTTACATTGGAGTAACGTGGTCCCTACAACTTTAAACATATGAACAAATTTGACATCATTAGTTCTGTAATCAGTAGATTTCACTTTTACCTAATAATAATGCACTGAGAATAATGCCATTTTTGTGGTGCGCTTGGCAAAAATATATGATTAATCTAATCATGAAGACAGACAAGGCAAAGTCAAACTATAGGACACTTTATCGAGTAGCCCGTACTTTAAAAAAATGATATGGTCATGAAAGACAAAGAAAAAAATGAGGAATTTGTACCTCATTGAATAATATGAAAGTGAAATAACAACTAAATAAAATATGTGATATTAGATTAGATCAAAGATCACAAAAATAGAAAATGCTCTGTCAGTGATATTGTTGGGAAACTTGGCCACATTTGAATAAATTCTGCAAATGAGACAGATAATAGGATTGCATCATTGTGGCTTTCCTAATTGCTCTCTCTGTGTGTAAGAGAATGATCTTGTTCAGTGAAGACAACTTTATACTTTAAAAAAGTACCAAGAAAAGGACAAAGAGCCTCTAGAATGTACTTCACTGTAACACTTCAGTTGTTAACCTTTGCCGAATTTATATTGTCTCTCTTTTTCTCCCTTCCCATCTCTGTCTGTCTGAAGTATTTCCAGAAGAAGACCATGTCTGTGGCTCACTTTCAAGTGGCTTCGAAAAAATTTGTATACGTGCGTGTGTGTGTGTGTGTATGTTCCCACATCTATTTATGTATGGAGAGAGAAATAGCCAAGGACACAAAGACAGAAATAGAAAGACATCAAAATTCAGAGAGAACATATATATGTAAAATGTTAATATTTAAGGTATTAGCATAGAGCATTAATCTGGGTTCCTTGTACTGTTCTTACAAATTTTTGTAAGTTTCAAATTATCTCAAAAGGTACCCACTAAAAAGAGAAAGGGGCTTAGGATAGCAACTAGGGTAGATTATTGAATACTTTATTTATTACAAATGTTGCAATGGACATGATGATTAATGGATTAACCTGTGAATAGGGATAGTCATTGACCTACCTACATCTTGCACCAAGGTCAGGATTGAGGGAGATGGTGCATATGATATGATTTGAGCAATAAATTAGACAGAGTGAATACCCAATAAAAGTTAAATCTCATTAATATTTTTGTGGTTGTTGTTGCCATTGTTGTTTTGCTTTCAAATTGCAGCGTTAATTCAGATATTTCTGTTCTTGCGCTTCGCACCTAAGCTTGTTACTGGGATGACTACCACAAGTGATACTCTGTGTTTTGAGGAGTATATAACGCCTCGATCAAAGGCATATGAAAATGATTAACATTATTAATCTCAGGATTTCTGAACACAGTATCAAGCCTCTTACCACTACAGCAAGCTGCTGATGTGCACTTCTGGGAGCAAGCTAACACACCCTCACTTTCACATTTAGTGTGCACTGAAGTTGCTACTATTTTGTGTGTGCTGTTCATGCTGCATAGAAAGAATTTATCATTTTAGATCTTTATGACTCACACAATATGTCACAGTAACAGGCATCTCCCATTTGTTGACAACACACAGTATATCACAAATACAATAAATTTTAAATCTATCTCTAGTTCAGTAGTGAATATACAGTTTCGGTGGAGCAGAGAATTGTCTAGGTTCACAAAGCCAGTAACAGGTGGCACGTAGAATATTTTACTGCAATACTCCTGGCCTTGCTGCTATGCTGAGCTACATTTGGTTGTGCCAATGTAAACTATAATTATGCACCATCTTCCCCCAGACCAGAGTATCACTGAAGATGGCAAACATAGTTTGTCTGTCGCAGATAACTGGCACAAAGTTCACTCCTAAGCACAGTAGATATCCATCTGATATCTGTAGCTTTTTTAACCTGAGAAGACTCCTTGGTTTTAAACATTTCTAGGGGCCTCTAGAAAAGTTTAATGTGGCTGTTCTCTAAAGTGCACAGTAAAAAGGCATAGATGTGATTCCACGTAGACCAGAAAATCCCCCCAAACCACAAAATAAACTTGATAGAGTTGTTTACATAGATGGAACAGCTATATTGAACAACAAAGAAGAGCTTCCATAAAGTGACCAGGAAGGTAGCCAGAGAGTTTTCAAGAGCAAGAGAGGCATCGTGGGTGCTGGATTTTCAAAAATTTTTGATTTTGTTGATTTGGCTTGTGGTCTCATAGATTTTTCCTTGACGATTATTCATTATGTTTCTTTGTATACATATTTTTAGCATTTTATACTGAAATCAGAAAAAAAAGAGTACAACCAGTTCCATTTTAGAGGAACACCAAGATTTGAATGAAAACCTTAATGTGGCCTCATGAAGAAGGAACTGAATTCTGCAAACAACCTAGATGGGCTTGGAAGCATATTCTTCCACAGGGCCTCCTGACAAGGTCCAGCCCAGCTGACAAGTTGATTTCAGTGACTCTTATGCAGCATTGCAAAACTAAGACATAGGAATAGATGTTAATGCTCTGTTGCCCCTCTTGTGGTTAATGTTATTCTCTGTATTATCTAACTTACTGGGGAGGATGAAGAACAATTTCTGATTCAGTGATAACCACCTGCAGCTTTAAGGTGTAATTGGAAGAAGCCAAAGGCCGATTGTAGAGTTTTAAAATGTTGGGCAGCGAAGTTTCATTGCAAGATAGCGGCCGGAACAGAGAGATGACATGGAAGTGAAACAACAAAGGACACAGGCAGGTAACCTGGCATTACACTCCAGAACAGAGCTGTGATGTTAGAAGTTAGTACATGCTGGAGGCTGAGAAGACTGACATATTTTTTTTCACGTGTCTATATACATTGTCCCCTCACTGCCTGTCCTTTCAAAGATGTGGGGCTTTCAGTTCTAGTGTCCTTCTGTGGGCAATAAAAAAAAAGGCATAGTCAGGGGAATGGTAGGTACTGGCTCTGAATTAAACAAATTTCTATGGAAAATGGTTTAGTGTGACAGACGTTGAGGTTTTTGTGTCTGACAGATAGGCTCCTACACCAGCCAGTTCTGTGCTACAATCAGAGCTCTAGGATGATAATTTATAAAGTGTGTACAAGCGTGCTTGTGTGTAAAACTGCATTAAAAAGCACTTTGAAGAGATCATTACAAACCACTAGGTTAAGATCTGCCTTCCTGATTTCCTGCACTAAGACAGCTGCTTAGTGCCTCCATGATCTCTCTAACCCCAGTGCTTCCCACAGTGGATGGAATACAGGGAATCCGTAACTCTTATCCCACTTTCTGCTTTTCCACAGCTTCTACTACCTGTGTATTGTTGATGTCCAGAATCCACATCAGACTTTCTAATCACCTCTCTGTATCTGAAATGTTCTGTGGATGTACTTTTGAAATTCACCGAGGTTTTGCAAATGAAAAGTGATCAGTGCACAAAAATGTTTTTAAAATTAACAGGAGAAATTAATGAGTGAATATAGAGCTATGCAATGTAGGATCAGTCAAATGCATGAATCAGAAAACAGAGTATTTTCAGTTGCAGGCATGCAAGTCCCTTCACAGGGACTCAGCTCCGCCATTCCACTTCTGCTCCTATTTTCCCTTCTTTTGCTCATCTATTTGTTTGTGTCCTCTTCCTCATTCCTTTACTTTGAAAAACAAATATATAGTGTGCAGATATATAATTCAGAATTAATGTCCACAGTGTGAATTTCCTGAGATGTTTGTGGAGAAGGACCATGTGCTTCAATATGGTCTTTGCATGCCCTGTGTCATGCACTTTCTGTGGAACATGACAAGCATTGCTGCAAGTTTGCCAAATGAATGTATTTCATGCTGAAACACTAACAGCAAAATCATTCAATCCAGTCTGGAGGCAGAGGAGAAGATGCTTTCTGCGTAGGTGTCATCCCTATGGCTTCTGCTTGAAGTCAGATGTCGTGGAAACTTCTAGAAGCTAGAAGCACCTCTAGATGCTACCTGCTGAAGGACTAGAAGTCTGCTGCATGTGCCCACATACCGTGGACAACATACTTTGAACACACAGTATCTTGTCAACCCAACATGTTCCATAACTGAGTCATAATATTTGTAATTTCAAATCTGTCATCCTCAAACAGAATGTTAAAAATGTAACAGTTTTAATACAAGGAAATATTATTTATTGGGAGTTAAACTCTAAGAATAAATAGCATGATGACATGCCCACGACATGGAATGTTAACATTTATATTGCTGGCTCTCAAGGACACACGAATTGTTTGACAACACTTTTTAAAATTGAGGGTATTGCTGGCCAGTGTCGGCAATGAGTTGTGACAGCACATCTTTTAGTCACAGAACTGCCATTTCCTGCCTGTGTGGTGAGGGGCAAGTTACCTGTCTTTCTGACCTTTCATTTCCTGAGTTGGAATACAGGGATTTATATCTCAGAGACTTTAGGAAAATCATGGATAGGTCAAATACCTGGCACATGATTTGTGCACCTACAGCTACTATAGTATCTTCTGATATTGTAGTTATGAGATCAAAAAACAAAAATACAAAAGAAAACAGGATGCAATTAGAAGAATTTTCTACCTGCAGAGAACACAAGGTCCATGCAAGGCAAAATTCATGACGTGCCCTATTGGCTGTCATGTAGGCTGGCAGTAAAAGCTATTTAATTGAACTAATCCAAGTTTGGAAACTATGAATGTGATTGGTGGTCAGGTCCTAATACAAACAGTGATTTTCAAACTTGTCTCTATATAATAACCGAGAAGATGGAAAGAAGTGACGAAATGCTATTTTTCCTTCACTCTTGAATTTCCAGGGAAGTTATAGACTCGGAACCCACCAGGATGCCCATAGTAACACATTGCGGACAGTGCACCTCTCTAGGAGAAGCAGATTAGTTTGGTGGTTCTTGAAGCTTTCATCCTGGAACTGGGAGTGCAGCCATTGTCTCATTCACATTTGTTTCTTGAGACAGGGGCTCAGTCTCACCTCAAGCAATCATACTACCTGAACTTCTCAAGTAGCAGGGAGCACCGGTTTGTGCCACTGTGGCAGCCTTCCAATCACATGTTTTACACCAAATTTCACCAGTAGGTGCCTTGTCCTCATCAAATGAACCCATGACATGTTACAATACCTTGGTGACCGTGGTCATTCCATTCTACCTTTGAGAGAATTGGCCTTATGTACAGGAGACTGGGGATAGGTGTCAGCATTAATAATAAGTTGACTGTCTCCCCTCTGGGGCTGGTTGGCTCTTTGTGGAAGGGAAAGCATCCTGCCAAGCATGGTATTAGCACACGAGGAAGCCAGCTTCGCATCAAAGCATGTGCTGTCATCAAAAGTATGAAGGAGTTGTAAGTATCCAGTATTCTGTCTCTTCACAATACCCCAGTCTCCTTCACCTACCACACCAGCAGTCAGTGATGGATTTATCAGCATTTGGCCAAAGGTCCAGGAGAGAGCCTCCAGAACACGAGCTCTCAAAGTGTAAGGAAAGAGGAAAGGAAAGGAAAGGAAAGGAAAGGAAAGGAAAGGAAAGGAAAGGAAAGGAAAGGAAAGGAAAGGAAAGGAAAGGAAAGGAAAGGAAAGGAAATTTCTCATAGTGAGGACAAAGGAGAGCCCAGAGAGCTTCTGGTGGCCAGTTGAGGGTGTCAGCATGCTTCTTGGGTTGTAACAATCCATGAGCCCCTCCGCTCCAACTTCACAAGGCTGCATGTGTGCTCTCAGTTGCTGGAAAGGTCTGCCATGCCTTTGGATTCCACAGTCAGCATACAGTAGGAATGGCAACATTTCCTTCAGAGATTTTTTCTTAGCATTAAATAAAACAAGGTAAATGCAGTGTCTGGTATAGTACAGCTAATCGTGTACTGTCACCAAACATTCATCTCAAGTTTATGTTCAGGTGCTTCACAACATTGTTTTGCTTTAACCGTGTTTACTTATACAATTGCCTCTCATTCTGCAAGATTCCATCTTATCTAAAGAAAATAAGAAAGTTACAGTAGTGTTCTGCAGAGGCTAAGCAAAAACCGTTTACATGCTGACCCAGACCTGGAGCCAACAGAAACTCTACTGTGTGTTGAAAGCCATGCAGCCCAAGATGCCAGAAAAAGAGGTGGACTTCAGCCCTGAAGTGGTTCACTGCTGAGTCGCAGCTGGCCGGGCATCTGGAAATTTCACTGTGTCGAAACAGTGGCAAATTATGGAATAACTGAGGGGCAGGAACAAAGACAAACACAATCATTACACACTGGTGTTTTATGTCACTGATGTGTACTGTAAAGCAAATTCAGGACATGGAAGAATTACCAAGAGAAAAAAGACCCATATGGACAGAGCTCTGGCAGGAGCCACGAAGGAGGACAGAGAGAAGCAAAAAGTGTAACAAGTAGGTACATTTCATAGCCTGTTAGGTCATATGTTACAATGAGAAGGAAATTCAGGTCAAGGGAAAGGGTTGGGGAATATTGCCCACAGGATGCACACACCTGTGAGCACACAGCTCAGTCAGTACCAGGGGGCCCAGAGCAAAAGCACTCAGAAGGGAACCTCTGATCCAGTCTGCCCTATGCTACAGAGTCTAAGGCAGCCAGAGATGAGTGTTAAGGACTGAGTTGGGGCAAAGTCAAGGGGAAAATGCGCCACAATTTATAGGGCTTTGTAAGCTCCCGTAAGGTTTTGCATGTTCCTCAGACATGTGACAGTCGGGAGATGTAGTCAGGGTTTAGATGCTGAATGAGCATCCTCCCAGCGGTGAAGGAGCAGTAAAAGGAGGGAAATAGCCATGGGGGGCTAGAGGGTGGGGCTGGGGCGTGGGGTTCGGTAAAGCTCACCAGCAAAGAGGGAGAAATCAAGGCATGAAAGCAGAAGTGCACACACGCAGTGAAACTTGAATTGGTATATGGCTGGCGCCCAGCTTGACCACTCCTTTCCCACATATCAGCCCATTCTGGGGTGCCTTTTGCTGTACCAAAATCATCTTTCAGAGCTCAAAGTAGAAATCTTATCATGAAGTCCACACCACAGTACTCAAGATACCCTGGCATTTTGTTCGTTTTGTGGTTGATAGTCTCAAATTGAATGGCATCCTTTCTGCATTTTATTATTTAAATAATAATCACTGGTGTGCATGAAAGCTATGGATATTTTAAATATGAATATTTCATTCTCCTATTTGCAGAGCTTTTTTTGCATTTACCATGAGGTGAGTCATAAGCGAATATTCATTTCTTCAGTCTTCTTACTAATTTGATAGACATTTTTTTCTCCTTATGCTGTCACTGTACCAGAATCAAATCCTAAAACAATGTTTAGTAACTTGATAATAGTGGGTATATTTGTCTTCCTGATAGTAATTGTTACAGCTTGTGTCTAGGTGTCCCCTCAAAGCCTCATGCAGTCATAGGTGGGGCTTTTTAAGAGGTGACTAGATTTGGAGTGTGTGACCCTGGTACTGATTCATGGTGCAGTGCTAGAAACAAGGACACTGGGATTAAGGGTGTGAGTGCTAGCCACCTTAAGTAGCCTGCGTAAGATATAAGGGATAGAAAGAGCTGTGTGCATCCCTTTGCTTGCTTTGCTGCCTCTTGCTTGAAGTGAACTAACTGTTAGTCCTCTGCGATGGCTATCTGCCATCCAGCCTGCCTGGGAGCCAGATTATGTATGGATTGAAACCTCTACAGTGTACAAGCTGAATAAACCTTTCTTCCTTTAACTTTGGGTGTCAGGTATTTTGTCTCAGCAATGAGAAAAGTAAGAAGGTATTGACATTTATTTTCAGTTGTCTCACATCATCTGTGTGTTTGTGCATATGGACAAGCTGAGAAATTCAGCCTGCTACTACTATTTTCCCACTTTTTAAAAATACCAGAGGTTGAATTTCCTGAATACCTCTTTGAGCATTCACACATAGGTCTTTAACATATGGTCAGTAGCAGTGGTATCTGTACTTACTGATGTCATTGTATGTTTCTATTTTATGTCTTTCTTCATATCTGATCCATTCCTCTGTGTGGTAGCATGCTTGATAGTTCAGGTGCTTGTTGTCCTCGGGAGTGGGATCCTTTTCCATAGTGCTTCTGGGAATGAATGGACTCCAGAAGACTTTGGAAAGGAGAACTCAGTTATTTGAAAATTGGACTGTGTTTTTGATAACTACTTTTACAGTGCATTTTCCTTTGATGAAGCAATTACTTAGTTGGAGATGTAAGTATCCAGGATCCCTTCTGGCTGTAGCCAGCAGGGTGTCAGGAGAGAAAAATGTATAAGTTGTGAGGGGATAAAGGCTAGGGCACATAAGAGGTCTTCTCTCTAAGGCTAGGCCAAGACAGGCTCTGGGGAACTCTGCAAAGAAATGGAAGGGAGAGGGTGGGCTTAGCTTGCTACATTTGGACCTGTGGGTGCGTGCCACTGTTTGCTAAGAGGGCAGGCAGGATGACAAAACAGGGAGGTGACAGGGCAGAGAGGCCTCCTTGCCCCAGGGCTGACTCTTCAGACTGAAAAAGTAAATGATGCTGGGGTTTCCATGTACAAGTTCCCAAAACCCCAGCAGCACTTATATCAAAGGAGAAGACATGATAAGGGTGGGGTTCTATAGAGGGCAGACTGGTTGGAGTAGTCCTCCAGTGGTGAGGTGTATGTAACTCCAAGGGGAGAGGGCAGAAACCAGGAGGAGAGAAGCTGAGTGGTGGGGAAGCTAAGGCACAGAGACGTTGGGTAAGTTGTACACAGAGTTTTAAGACAAGGGTTTATGGAAGGGCTGTGCCAAGATGCCAGGCTGTGCCAAGAACCTGTTGCAGAAGCAAATCTGCATGACTGACTCAGCAAAGATGATTTTTGCAAAGATGCCACTGGTCACTGTGAGGACTCCGGGGCCTTCTTATAAATAAGCCCGTGCCAATCATCCTGGGTAAAGACTGAGCCACTGTGTGCACAAAGACTTGCGCGTGTGTTCCCTGCAATGGAGCAGGGACCTGTGCGGGGCCAGGGAGTGAAGCAAACTGGGTCCTGCCAAGCTGCAGGAGCATCTGGCCTGAAGTCACACGTGGAGACACTCCCGCGGAGAGTCACAATGGGGAGCATCTCTCTGCGTGGGCAGGAGTTCCAAGCTGCAAAGGTGCGGGGCGCCTGCGCAGTGGGTCCGCAGCGCTGCGCTCTGGGGGCACCGGGAGACCCCCGCTTCCTCCCCTTCGCCCTGCACGTGGACGCGCACGCGAACGCGCCTGCCTCACCTAGCTCAGCCCCAGCTGGGGCGGCAGGGAGATCGAAGGAGGGGAGGAGGAGTGGCTGGCGGCGAGCGTGGAAGGCGGGCGCGCACGGGCGCCACGGCGGACAGCGAGTGGAGTCGGGGGCTGCCTGGCGCGGGGCGGTGGCGGAAGCGGCGCCTCCAATCAGGCTGAGGGCTGGGGACCCTCCGCGTGCCCGCAGGCAGCTACCCGCCCCGCGGACCAACTATCGCGCCGCCCCGCCTCCGCCCCGCACCCGCCTAGTCGTCCCTGGGCTGCGCCTCTCAGCGGAATCCCCTGGCTCATCTGCTCACTGCTCTCTGGCTGGCTCGCTGGTCCGCTCTCCTGCTCTCCTGCTCTCCTGCTCTCCTGCCCGCCCGCTCTCCAGCGCTTGCCAGGCCCTTTCTCTCCAGGCGGTTTGGCGGCGGCCTGGAGGATGAAGTGCAAGCCGAACCAGACACGGACCTACGACCCCGAGGGCTTCAAGAAGCGGGCGGCGTGCCTGTGCTTCCGCAGCGAGCGCGAGGATGAGGTGCTGCTGGTCAGTAGCAGCCGGTACCCGGACCGCTGGATCGTGCCGGGCGGGGGCATGGAGCCCGAGGAGGAGCCGGGCGGCGCGGCCGTGCGAGAGGTGTACGAGGAGGCAGGGGTCAAGGGGAAGTTGGGTCGTCTGCTGGGCGTCTTCGAGCAGAACCAAGATCGCAAGCACCGGACGTACGTGTATGTACTGACCGTCACCGAGCTGCTGGAAGATTGGGAAGATTCGCTCAGCATCGGGAGGAAGCGAGAGTGGTTCAAGATCGACGATGCCATCAAGGTCCTCCAGTGCCACAAGCCCGTGCATGCCGAGTACCTGGAGAAACTGAAGCTGGGCGGCTCCCCCTCCAATGGCAACTCCGTGGCCCCGCTGCCGTCGCCGTCGCCGCCGCCGCCGCCGCCGCCGCAGCCGCCGCTGCCGCTGGAGAGCGCTCCCTAGTATGTACCGCTGCGTCCGGACCCCTGCGCGTCGCCTCCCGTAAGATCAGCAGTGGGCCGCCTGAGCACCTCTCCTGCTGCCATGTGCGGTCGTCGCACGGGCCGGAGCGGGGCTTCTTTGTTTCTTGGGCAGGCAGACCTCTGAATCTCGTTTGCAAATCGTCTCTGTCAGCTGCTGGGCACTGCATTCGGACAATTTGCACGTTTTTCAGATGCTCTGAAGAATTGCCTCTTGGCGACACCGTAAAATGTTCAGGCAACCCAAAGCTGCAGGGGATTTCGCGTAAAGGTGCCTTAGCCCCGGCCAGCCCATCTCATGGGGGTTGGGGGGG
>PVLA01017622.1:0-15553 GCA_004027455.1 Hydrochoerus hydrochaeris
TGTGTGGATGCAGGATGGATGAGTAGATGGGGAGATCAATGGGTAAGTGAATGAAGAAATGACAGAAGCCCTAAGTTATACGCTCAGGGCTCTACTCCAATCTAGAATTCACTGGATTCCAACTTTACCCCCAAGTACTTAGTGTGCATCCTCTGTTTTTTAGACACCTGGCTCCCCAACCTGACCAAGCATCCCTATGTAATCAACTGTCTCCTTCACAGGCTGCGGTATGGGTGACATAATGTCCGAGCCCAGTTCTAGCCTGACAATTACATCTTTAATGCCTCTCCCTAGGTCTAGGCCAGCCCACTACAGGCCTCAACAAATACTTATTGAATGAACAACAAATTAACAAAAATACCAGAGAGCTTTCTAAAGATGGCGATTCCTGAGCCCGGGGTGAGGACTGCTGGCTTAGGTACAGCATCTCTAAGGACGAGGCAGGAGAATTTGTGCTTGTTTAGAAGCTTCCTGCATTTCCAGTCACCAGCCAGGACCAGGGCCACGAGTATGTGAGTCAGAGGAGCCACTGCTGGCTGCTGAGCAAGGGCATCTCCAAGCCCCCAGCACACCCAGTCGCTTCTCTCCCAGCACTTCCAGTTCTGGGGCAGTTGGGCAGCCTGAACTGCTGGCTACAGAGCCAGGACAGTCAAGTGCTGACCTGGGGGTCGGGACACAGCGCGGTAAGAAACACTCACCTAGCACATATGATGCCAGGGTTCAATCCACAGCACCGAAAACAACAACAGAACCTCAGAGTCTAAGATCCTAACCCCAACCTACAAAATCCAAGTCTCTTGGGAAGAGGCTTGAGACTCTGCACCCTTAGCAGACGGCCTTGGTAATCCTGATGCAACCCTGATGTCTCAGAAGTCCCAGCAAACCTAGGGGAGACCGGAAGGACCCAAATGAGCCCATGCCACCCTCAATCACGCAATCCACAAAACGCTAGCCTTGAAGGGAACTGACAAATCACTGTACCCAGCCCCTCACCCTTTAGTGGAAGTAACTGAGGCCCAGGCTGAGACTTGTCCAAGGCCGTGAAAGCGTGTCCATGCCCCAGGCCAGCCCGCCCTCCTTCCCTCTTGTGTCCTCTCTGAACCCAGGGGAGTCAGGATCCCTGGAATGACCCTTAGCAGCTGGCCTTGGACACCCCAGCCAGTCCTGTACCCCCAGGAAGAGCCGGCTGCCTGTCACAGCTCAGTGCAGAGGTCTCCCAGAAACTCCTCAGCCCATCAGGCTTGAGTTCAAAACTTTAAGCAAGTCAGGGATGGTGACACATACCTGTACAGTAATCCTGCCTCTGGGAGGCTGAGGCAGGAGGAACACAAGTTCAAGCCCAGCCTGGGTAACTTAGCAAGATCCTGTCTCAAAAGAAGAAAAAAAGCTCGGGATGTAGCTGTGTTCAGTTTCCAGTACCATAAAGAACAAAAGTTTAAGCCACTCTAACTTCACCTGAGTCAGTGTTATTCAATCTGAGTATCAGGACACAAGTATACTTGTGTCCTGAAATATGTTACTAGCTGCTCACTTTGGAAAAAGGGTCCAGAGGTCAAGGACAACAGAAGACCCACGGTAGAAATCTCCCTCCTAGAGATGAACAATGTAGCAGGACATGGATAGAGGCAGCCTGCTTCCGGGATCACTACGGGCAACCAGTGTGCTCAATGCTTGTTATGTTCAGAGCTGGAGTATCTCCCGGTCTATAGTGTTGTTGGGAAGTAGTGGAACCTTTAAGAGGAGGGGCCTAGTGGAAGGAAGTGACATCAGAGGGGGCGTGCCCTAGAAGGGGATATAAGCACCCCTGGCCCCTTTGCTTGCCAGCCACCATGTGGTGAGCAGTTCTGCTCTACCCTGTGCTGCACCATGATGCTCTGCCTTTCCACAAACCCAAAACAATACAGCCAAGCAACCATGGACTGAAGCTTCTGAAACTTGCCAACCAAGCCCCAGGAAACCTCTCCTGCCAGGGTGGTGGCACACACCTGTGATCCCAGCACTCCAGAGGTTTAGGCAAGAGGATCACCACAAGTTCAAGGCTAGGCTGGGCTATACAATGAGTTCAAGGCCAGCCTGAACTGAACTACATAGTGAGACCCTATCTCAGAAAAGAAAAGGAAAGGAAAGAAAAGGAAAGGAAAGGAAAGGAAAGGAAAGGAAGTAAACCTCTCCTCCTTGCATCAATTTTCTCAGGAAATTTGTCACAGGGACACACGGTCTCAGTCAGATGATTCCTTTACTGTTTTACTGTCCTTATGTTTTTCTTTGGGAGGCAGCAGCAAAGGGACTAGGGCAGGAAGCTGCACTATGAAAGTCCCATGTATAAATCCAGGCACTTGAGCTGAAGGGTCTCCTCAGCTCCTCCATCCCCTCCCTGCTGGCCATATACTCCCCCGGGTGCCCAGGCCCCTTCTCTGTAAATAGCTGAGGCCTGCGGTCCCAGCATGGCTATCGCCCTCTCCACCCTTCTCTGTCCCCACTCTGACCCACCCATTGACACTACCAGCTCTGACTTTTCACCCCATTTCTCAAGAGTGAATGCACCGGGCGGATCCATCCATCTGGGCCCCCCCTCAAGGAACCAGTTCTAGTAACAGCTCTGTGTGATGGGTCCTGGGACAAGAGGCCTCACCCCTCAGCAACATGTGTGTCCTCTGCAGGCCTCTGGTCTCTGAGTCCAGCTCTCGGGGCTGGGGTGCAGTTCAGTGGTGGAACGTGTGCTTAGCACGCATGAGGCCCTGGGTTCATCCCCAGCTCTCCCGGAAGGGTAACTCCATCACCAGACTCTCGGGAAAGTCAGAGACCTCTGGCTGCCCCCTCCAACCTCACATCTAACACGGACTTCACACCGCTCAGTTCCCTGGTGAACAGCGATAATGCACGAAGCAACTAGCACCAGGACCAGGCTGAGCCGGGCCAAGCTGAGCACTAGTTGTTACCAGGAGCAGCAATTGAAGGGCGGGCTCCCTCCCCACACTGCCTCCCGAGCCTGAGATGACAGTGCACAGGGAGGACAGAACTCAGCTGGCGCAGAGCTCTGCACACACCTGCAGTGCCAGCTACTTAGGAGGCTGAAGCAGGAAGATCACAAGCTCCAGTCAGCCCAGGCCACTTAGACCCCATCACAACATAAAATATTTTTTTTTAAGGGTAAAGGGATGAAGCTTCATGGCGGAGCGCTCCTGGGTTTGATCATCAGTACTGGAAAAAGACAGGAAGGAAGGGAGGGAGGGAGGGAGGGAGGAAGAGAAGGAAGAAAAGAAGAAAGGGAGGACTTTCGTAAACACAGCTGCCCTCCCCAGTGGACGCCCTGCTCGCTGGCCTGTGTTAATGGAACCCTGGACCTGCCCCAGCACTGGCCAGGAGGCAGGTGCCCAGGGACCTTCCAAAGAAATGGAGCAGCTCAGGCTGCTCCAGCCCAGCAGCAGCAGCTGGGCTCCACACGCACAAAGCCATAGAGGACCCAAGAACCAGGACCTCCATCCGGGGTCTCCCGTGCACCCCTCCTGGGGTCTCTCCCACCGGCTTCCACCCTGAGATGCTGGCCGTGTCAACTAAGCCAGCTGTGTGACCTCAGGCGGCCTGCCTCCCCTCTCTGAGTCTCACAAACCTTCTTGGAAGAAAGAAAGGAGCGGAGTTGGGGGAACTCGAGGAAGCAGCAGGTTCCAGGGTGACGGAGCAATCTGCGAGCCTGCGGAGGGCCCTGAATGCTCTCCCTGGCGTCTCCTGTCTCTTCCAACCCAGGCTCTACCCAGGGCAAAAGGTTCCGATCAGTCAGTCCTTGGCTTGAAACAAACAGGGCCCTCGAGATAAAGCGCAGGGGCCAGTGAGATACACAGCACTTTCCCACGGTGTCCACAGGACTCCTACTCAGCCCTGCTGTCCAGAGCCCCAGCCTCAGAATTCTTCCTCTCCCCAGCCAATGGTGCCTCCTGCTGTCAGGCTCAGACCCCACCCCCAGGAAAGAACAGGAAGGGACCCCATCTTTCCATCCCCTATCCCCCACCTTCCTAGGGACTGGGTACCTTATTCACCCCCGCAGGGAAAGAGGACTCCCTGTCCAATGCCCAGCACCTAGTAGGTGCTCAATAAACAGGTGTCCGAAAGAGCAATGCAAAGTCAGGCGGATGAAACAAATGGACTAATCCAGGGCTTCTGCTGTCCTCCTCCACAAACCAGAATGTCCTGGGGGCCAGAGCAAGTTGGGGATCCTCCCTCCTCT
Source organism: Hydrochoerus hydrochaeris (assembly GCA_004027455.1). NCBI lineage: Eukaryota > Metazoa > Chordata > Mammalia > Rodentia > Hydrochaeridae > Hydrochoerus > Hydrochoerus hydrochaeris. Next base: position 4,223 of record PVLA01017622.1, read on the forward strand.
GCAGCTGGCTGCCCCGCCCCTGTGGCCTCCAGGCTCTCCTCTGCCGCACAGCAGGAAGCTAAGTCGTGCCTGACTGTATATGTGTACCAGGAGGACTGGGGCAGCTGATCCTCTCAGGGCGCTGAGTTCCTCCTCCTTCCGTCCTCAGCCCGCAGGCTGCCCCGCCCACCCGCCCCGCCTTGGGGCTCCTCTGCTGCTTCTCCTCCTCCCCTCCCTCTTTCCCTCCTCTGGTCCCGCCCACCCTGGAGAGGCTAATGATGCCCAAATTTGGCTCTCAATCCAGAGGCTTTGGCTGTTCCCAGAGACTTCCAGGCTTTGTGTCACTCAGAATGCCAAGTCCATCAGCCGCAGGGCCTTTGCACTTGCTGTGCCCCTGCCAGGCAGTTCTTTACAGTTATTTCCCTCATTGCCCTTCAGGACCCAGCCTGAGAGGTTCCCTGACTTCTCTGCCTCCCACTCCTACGCACACCCTCACTCTGCCTGCCCTCGCCCTACCCCGTTATCCCTGTCACCTGTCTGTCACCCAGGCTGACATATAAGTCATATGCCCGACTTATGACACGGCATATGATTACTCTGTTAATTTTTCTAACTTTGTTGTCTGCCCTGCTGCTGTGGCTTGGATGTTACAGCAACAGAAAACTGACAGATAATCTGCCGTCACACGCAATCCACAGAACAAGGGTGGGTCCATCCGTCTGCTCTCCGTCTTTACTGGGAGGGTCAGAAGATGCCGTGCTGGCATAAGCATCATTCTGAGCTGAAGGCACTGAGCAGTGCAGAGCCAGGAAAAACTCTCTGCCCTTTCCTCCTAAAGGAAGGCACAAATTTCTTTTTAATTTTTTTATTTTTAGATAGGATCTCACTATGTCGTTCAGGCTGGCCTTAAACGCACTTGCGGTAATCTTCCTGCCTCAGCCTCCCGAGTGCTGGGATTACAGGCATACACCACCATGCTCAGCAGTAAATTCCCCTTTGTAAAAACACACAAACATCCACTACAAAGGTGTCCCTCTCCCTAATCAGGAACTGCTCTTATCTGTAGAACAATCCTCACTAAACGGCCTTATCTACCATTATCAACCTCATTTACACTTCCTGCTCACTTTCCCAGAATGCCTGGCCCTGGAAGCCCAGGCCTCTTCCCTTTATCTAGTGACCTGACACTGTTAAGCTGGCACACCGGAGGGCAGGGGATGGGGCTCCTCCGTAGCACACAGCAGCGGGAGCCCTGGGTTCTATCCCCGGGGCCGCAAAACCAAGAGTATCTGAGGCCCTGGTCCAACCACTCCTTTAGGTTTCTATTTCTTTCCTATGAAGCCCAAATGCAATTTTATAGATAGAAACAGATACAGACGGATATAGATATAATCAGATATCTATCTATAAATGTGTGTTTACATCAAACAAAATCCGTGTCTATGTACCTTTTTTTTTGTTGTTTTTTCTTTTTTTGGTACCTGGAATCAAACTCAGGGCCTTGCGCTTGCCAGGCGGGCGCTGAGCCACTGTGTCACATACCCAGCGCTCTATATAAGTCTTTTCTCACTTGCTAATTAAATCTGCAGGCCTCAACTCAGAACCTAAGAGGGTAGAGGAAAAACGTTTCCTCCTCTACATAGCAATAGCTCACATCACTAAACTCTTGTTCTGTTCTGCTTTGGTTTAGTTTCTGGGTTTGGGGGAGGTTTTTTTGGTTTTGGTTTTGGTTTGGTTTGGTTTTGTTGTTTTGGTGTTTGTTTGTTTGTTTTGAGACAGGACCTTGCTGTGTATTTTAGGCCAGCCTTGAACTGATTATGTAGCCCAGGCTGGCCTTGAACTCATGGCGATCCTCTTGCCTCAGCCTCCCATGGGCTAGGATTCCAGGTGTGCACCACCACACCTGCTTCAAAGGGGCAAAGCAAGTTACCTAAGGTCCAGAGTAGACAGAGGCCCGGCAGCCCAGTCCTGATCTCCCAGAGCCCGGCGCAGCCCAGCCCTTTACAAGCCCTGCAGGGTCCCAGCCCAATGAGCCCCAGAGGAATGAACAGCGTCCAGCACACTGCAGGGAGAGGCTGTCGCCCAGCTTGAAAAGGTTTTAATGTTCTTCGCTACATAGGTTCCAAGTCGTCTCCAGTGTCGTGGAGCACTTGTCTATTTAAAAGCAAAACAAACGCTCATTTTAAAAGCAATTCAGAGGCTCTGGGTACCACGCAGGCTCAAGGATGTTTTTCTTCCAGTCCCTGAGACCGTTAGGATTTAACCACTGTTTTTCTAGGGAAATTGAATAAAAGGCCCACGTTTCTGCAGCTCACTCCAAGTCTGCCCACTTCAAACAATGAAGAGAGGGCAGGAGAGGGGACTCCCGTCTTGTATGCTAATGACTGGGATGCCGGGCTGCATACCAATCAAGCGGGGACCCAGGGACTTCGGCAGGAAGGACAGCAGGGATCAGGCTCCCCAGGAGACCCAAGACCCAGAAATGCCACCTTGCCTCCGTCCGTGGTGGACAGGTGCCACCCCAACCCCACTCCCACACACTCACTGCCCCAGGCTGTGAGGCTGCCACAGGGGCCCGGAAGCTCAGGGCCAGGCTGGAACCAAGAGGGGGCACTCCCTGCGCTCACCTGTCCTGGCCCATTCCCCTGGCGATGGGCACTGCTAGGGTGGCACAAAGCCAGCACCTCTAGCTTGACAGGCGGGGCGGTAGGAAACCAGAACGAGGGTCTCTGTTGCTTCCACCTCCCAGAGCCTGACCCTGGGCAAGCAAGATGACTCGGCCTGTCCTCCAGTGACGTGCAGGCCTCAGCCTCCTGGGTGGGTAAGGATCCAACAAGCCCCCTGAGCCCCAAAGTGCCGGCCACACCTCAGACACGCCATTAGCTTAGCGCACTCCGTAATTATGAGCCGTTAGTAAGGATTCTATTCTCAGCCATGACCCTGAGCCACAGGGTGAGAGACAAACCCAGCTATGACAAGACAGGACCTCGCTGACACTGGGAAAACACACATTAAGCTGGGCATGGTGGCACACACCTGCATTTCCAGTACTCTGGGAGGCTGAGACAAGAGGATTTCAAACTGGCGACCAACCTGGGAACCACAAGTTGAAAACTGGCCTGGACTATATAGCAAGACCGTGTCTCAAAAAAAAGGAAAAAAGGGCCTGGGATTTAGTTCAGTGGTACAAGCAATTGCCTGGCAAGTGCAAGGTCATCAGCTCAATCCCGGGCACAAAAAAAAAAAAAAGGAAAGGAAAAAAGAATAAAGAAAATAGGATAACTGCCATCCAGCACTACAGAGGCTGAGGCAGGAGGACTGCCATGAATTCAAGGCCAGCCTGGACTACATAGCAAGACCCTGAGTTCAAAGCTGGTCTGAAGCACATAGCAAAATTTTGTCTCAAAAGAAAAAAAATTGTTTTAATAAAGAAGCAGTGTCTACCTGCCAGTGCGTAGTAAACAGCTCAGAGCATGACAAACACCTGCCACATGGAGGCACAAAGTCCAGAGTCACCTCTGAACAAGCAAGTTCTCGATTATCTGCGTTAGTCACAGAAACTACTTCTACACTAGCTTTTCTGGTATCGCTGGAGGCAGAAGACAGCAGGCGACCACCCGCCCGACTGCGCGGCGTTGGGCCCGATGCTAAGACGGAGGAACCCTTTTCTGAGAATCCCCCAGCCACAGCTGCAAGGGCTGGAACCGCAGCAAGATCAGACACAGCAGGAAACAGCCAAGAAACTTTACAGATGTCCTCAGCTGAGGTCTTCGGGTGCCCTTTGCTGGTACCCGGACGTTGCTGCAGCTGCTGACCTCAGAGAGTCCAGCACTTCCCCAAGGCTCTGGGCCTGCATCATACTGTTCCACCCATCAGGCTCCTTCCCTGGCCTAAAGTCCTCTTGCCTGCTCCGCCCACTCCTCCACTGCACACCACTGTGCCCTACCCACATGTGTCTGGTTGGTTGGTTGGTTGGTTGGTTTGGTTTGTTTTCTGAGACAGGGTCTCGCCATGTAGTTTAGGCTGGCCTTGAACTCACTATGGAGCCCAGGCTGGCACTGAACCCAAAGTGATCCTCCTGCCTCAGCCTCCTGAATGCTGGAACTAGAGATGTGTACCACCACACCCGGCTCTGTCACTATTTTAAAAAGGCTACAACCAACAACTGACAGGTAATTTCCTAAATTCAGCCATCAGTTCTTAAGTGTCAGTACAAACAGACACCAGCAGCCACTGCATGGGGTGCAACATGGTCACCCCTGGGTCCCCAGAGATCACAGACTGTACAAAAGCAGCAATCGAACTTTACTCTCCTGCCTGACCAAGTCCATCTGGAAGGCTCCTGCCCACCACAGCCCGAGCCACCCTCAGACACAGCGGGTCCTGAACATCAGACATCCACAAGTCCTGAGCTACTTGACCTGTCCACTATCTGCCCTCAGATGTCACCACTGCTTGGCCTCCCAGTTTCATGGATCACCACACACCCAGATGCCAGTGTGGTGGCACACACCTGTAATCCCAGCACTCGGGAGGCCGAGACAGGAGGATCACCGAGAGTCTGAAGCCAGCTGGGCTACATAGTGATTTCTGGAACAGTCTAGGCTACAGAGCAAGACTTTGTCTTAAAAATAAAATAAAATAAAAAAGTAAAATAAAATAAAAGCTATCTGAGCCTCCAGGTGTGGCTATTCAAGCGATGGCAAAGCTGGCCCTCAATGAACCAACCACATCTGTTTCAGTCTTCCTGCTTCGTGGTGCAGGTAGGAGGTCTCTTCCTGCAGTGCAGTGCTTATTTGATTTGCGAGCAGTTTAAAAGCCTATCAGAGGGCTGGAGATTTAGCTCAGCGGTATAAGCGCCTGCCTGGCAAGCATAAGGTCCTGAGTTCAATTCCTGGTACAAAAATAAAATAATAAAAATAAAACCCTATAGGTGTTGGACCATGTCTTAGTGGTAGAAGCCCTGGGTTTAATCCCCAGCATTGAAATAAAAACTCCAATAACAATAATAATACAACCACCACACCACAGCAGACCCAGCCCAGCTGCTGCCCTTCGGGCCCTGGCAGTGCCTGGAGAGCCCCTGGCTAACAGTGCTTGCCCGTGTGCCGAGTGGAAAGACTCTCTCTCTGTGGCCAGGTCCACACAGGAAACACAACATCCCTGAACACAGCGAGCCGTGTGTGACTATCGCACCACCATGCACGCTTCACACACCTCACACACAAAGGTACACATAACCCTAAACACACACACACACACACACACACACACGATAGCAAAATATAATCAAATAATCAGAAGTAACCTGGAATATTTCTTTCCTTTTTTTTTTTTTTTTTATTCCAGTCTTCACACTGAACTATCTCCCTGGCCCTTTTTATTTTTCACTGTGAGACAGGGTCTCACGGAATCACTAAATTGGCCAGGCCGAATTCAAATTTGCAATCCTCCTGCCTCAGCCTCTCAGACTCCTGGGATTGCAGGTATGTACCACCAGGCCTGCCTTTACTTTTGCCATTAAATATCATTTATTTAACTATTAATTTATCTCACAATTTTTTTTTAATAGTGACCATGGTGCTCACAAAATGCCTAAAATATAGCATAGGCTTTCACGCACGGGTACCAACTGACCCTGGCCTGGAGCCTAGCAAGAGACTCTGTGAGGTCAGGTGACCCCTGGGAACTTTATCAGACCAGAACCCTGAAAGACAGAGAAAGCAACAGAGGAGCACAGCCAGGAAAGATCCGAGCTAGGCCCGGAGCAGCAAGAGAGGCCGGCAGAGAACTCAAGTTTGAGTCTCTCTCTGGACTCTAGCCCTGGTCGCTGACCCAGGTGCCGGGATTCACAGCACTGGACAGAAGCGCACAGAAGCCAGCAAGGTCTAGCGGCTGGAGGGCCCAGGCTCAAGTCCTGGCTCCTCGGCTGAGCGACCGTGACCTTGGGCCCCGGCCCATCCTCCCTGACTAATTATCAGGGAAACAAAGAGATAGTGTCATGAATATAAAATGTAAACCTGCATTATTATTATTATTATTATCAAAGCACACATATCACCCACCTCACCTTTTCAAAATTTATCTACAATTACACTCCTTCCTCTCTGCTCCTTCTTGTTGTATGAGAGGTCACAGGCTTGAAGCATCTAGCCCAGCTCCTGGCACTAGAAAAACTATAAATATCTGCTAATGAATTTATGGTTTGGGTTGTTTGTTTGTTTGTTTGTTTGTTTTGGTTTGGGACACATAACTCAAACTGGCCTTGAACTATCTCGCCCTGGCTGGCCTTGAACTCACGGTGAGCCTCCTGCCTCTCAGTCTCTGTTGGGAGCCCAGGAATTACAGTCGTGCAACACCACACCTGACCCAACTTATCTCTCATGAATTAACTGTGGGTCTTTCTCTGATACTCACCTAATGCCAAGGTTCCCAAAGCGCCCACCAGCTTTTCCCTTCCCCAGACTCCGCCAAACTTAAAATGTGAATTAGGAAACGGAATTGGGAACTGTCAGTTCCAGCAACTATTTATCAGGCATCCACATGGTGCCAAGCGCAGTTCTGGACTGGTGACCAAGGACAGGAGAGGTCCCTGCTCTCCAAGGCTTCCAGGGTGCCAGGAAGTGTGACGGAGCCATTCTAGCAGCCTGGCTTGCCGGGGAGGACAGGTCCCCACATGAGGGCAGAAAGATGTGTAGGATGGAGTCCACTGTCCGGGCAGTGACCCACAGAACAGGGGGTCTCCGGTGGGAGGGACAGGTGACCTCAGAAAGATAACTGTGCCAAGCAACGTGGAGTCCAGTAAATGTGAAAGCCCAGCCCCACACTCACAAGAAGGTATGGACCGTCATCTGCACCCTCCTCCCTGCTCTGCCTGACAGGATCCTGGACCCTGGGGACTCATGGCAGGGCAGGACGGATGGGCAGGTGGACAGATGGAAACTGCTGCTCATGCCATCCTTGCGGGCTGAAGGAGGGACTGTGCATTTTAATGAGGCTCGTTCAACCTGCCTCTCTCTCCAGCATCCCAGCAGGAACAGATGGGGCCCAGGGCGGGCAGGCCGGCAGGGCTCCCCCTATTTATTGAATCCCCAGGGAGGCCCAGGTCTGTGAGGAGGCCACAGGCCACAGACTCTGAAGTTCCATCCACCCATCTCCACCTCCCAGAACTCCTCTCCTGACTCTCTGGGCCAAACAAAGATCGGGACCCCATCCCAGCACCCTAGCATTGGAGAGGGAGAATGATCTGGGCTCCCTCTTCCAGCTCCAGCCTGGCCTCCCTCTTCCGGGCCACCCTGGAGACAGGAGGCTGATCTCCACCTCACCCCACGCATGCCCTTGCTCCGGGGGCACCCAGGGCTGACCCTGCAGCCTTTCCCCTCCTACACTCCCTCCTGTGGGAGGCCATCCAGGTCCGCCTCCCAGCAAGGGCCCACAGGAGGGAGGCTGACCCAGCAACGAGGCTCGGTAGCATCCCGGGCCCCTCCCCCTGCAATCCAGGGACCCTCGCCCAAGGTCAGCGCAGCGAGAAGATGGACCACAGCCCAAGGTGGGAAAAGTGAGGGTCAGGGTGGGGATGGGGATTCCCAAACTGTGCCGCCCAACTGGTGGAACACACACGAACACACACACACAAGCACTGTCTGGAGATGCACAGTCCCGGGCACAAAGGCGATGGGGATCGTGCAGAGTGGCCCCAAGGAGCAAGGAGGGACACAGGGGCTGGGGGCAGGGCCACCGGTTTACACCAGCGACAGGAGCGGCCCGCGCCCAGAGGACCCGGGAAAGGCTCACAGACACGCGGCGGACGCAACGCCGTCACCGCCGTGGACACCCCTCTGCGCCGCGCCCGCCCGGGTTGCCCAGGGTCCCCACAATCGCGCGGGGCCAGGCCGCCCGAGCGCACTCACCGGCTCGCCGTCCGGCCTCGGTGTCCGCACCGCGCACAAAGGCGGCGGCCGCGCCTCAGCTCCGCCGGCCGCCGCGGGCGCCCATGGCCGGCGCCGCCCGCCCGCCCCAGCCGATGGCCGCCGCCGCCGCCGCGAGGCCCGGCCCGAGTGCGCCCGCGCGGCCCGCGCAGCCCCGCGCAGCTCCGGCCCCGCGCACGGCGCCGCCCCCCCCCCGCCCGGGGCTGGGCCGTGAGGTCACCGCTTAACCCCTGGTGTCCGGGCCGCTGCCGCTTGGCCCCCTCCTGGCTTCCGGGGATGTGGGAAGGGGAAACAGGGGCTCCCCCAGACCGCTGTCCCGGCTGGGGCCCCACCGAGGAGGAGGTGGGGAAACGGACGGACGGCAGGCGATGGTCGCGCAAGTTCCCCCTCCTTACAGTGACCCCGGCAACGCCCCACTTTCCCTGTTCTCCCACCAGAGTGCCCACACACCATGGCACCCCCTCCTGTCTTCCCTGGAAAGATCCCTCAGACTGGGTGTAGGCCTCGCCTAGTTACTTGTAGGGGTTTGCTCAGGGGCCGGCCCGGAAGCTCAGTCTTGTGATGTGCACCCATGGGTGGCCACCTAGGACCACTAGGGCTCAGTCTGCAGCCCTGACACCCAGACTCCTGAAATAGCACAGTAGGGAGCTCCCCTGGCAGCTGCAGGCATTAAGCCGCAGCAGCCCTGGGATACAGCCCCATTTTCCCAAGAACTCTGAGGCCCAGTTGTGATTAGCCAAAACTCACCCTGCAAGTAGGTGGTATAACCCAGCTCCTGTCCTCACCCTCCCCTTGCTCTTTCCCTCCCAGAATTCCAAAGGGGGCCTCCAGATATGATGCAATTAATTACAGTTATCAGGTCATTAATTAAGATTATCCCTGTTGTTATTAAACACTCCCCTGCCACCTCCCTGCCTGCAAGGAAATTCACACTCTGCCTTATCAGCAATCACACCAGCAAGCACACAGTGGATAATAATGAATGAGCCTTGTGGCCTCCCTCCAGGTGCTCTGTGTGCGGTTTGAGGTCCTGTGTACATTCATCCCATTTAGCCTGCAGAAACCTTCTCTATGTTTTATTTGTTGACTCCCAATTTTTCAGGCACCAGCTTTAGGGAGTATGAAAGAAACCAGGAACCAGACCCTGGCCCTGCCCTGGTGACTCTCGGACTGGGAGGAGACAGGGGTAAAACAGGCCAAGCCAGTGTCGCGTGGCAGGCTGTGCACGGGCCACACTCTCTGAAATCATCTTATTCATTGATTTGTTTGCTGTGTATTGTTTGTCTGCACACAAGAACATAACCACCATAGAGCCTGTCCAGCCGCGGGCGGAGGAAACACTAGTTTATCCTAAGTAGGCAATAAATATTTGTTGAGCACTTAGTGTGTTCCAGGCACCCAGGGGACATGGGTGAACAGACAGGCACAGGCCCACCCTGAGGGAGCCTTCAATTCAGGAGGGAAGAGAGCGAAGTTCCTGCTAAGCCTGCAGGAACCATCCCCATACGGACTCCAGGCCATAGCACGGGCCTCAGACCAGAATGCAGCTTCGGGGATGCTGCTTCTGTATCCAAAGCTTTGTGCGAGTCCTGGACCTGCATTCCCGGCTTCAGAGCCTGCTGCAGCCATTCCTGGGCCTGTGTCTTCCAGCCTAAGATGCCCCTGCTCTCTCTGTGCTGTCCCAAGTCATCTCCTCCCCTCCAAAACTGCCGAAAGGTCCAGGATCCCCAGGCAGTTTCCACATGGCCTCCACGCACTCAGTGTTTTCGTGACAAGTGGCCCTGGCCCTGTAGGCTCCAGGGCAGGGGCCACAGTGTCCAGCGAGGGGAGAAGTTCATGCAACATCAGAGCCTTGTATGGAGTCCGAACCTCATCCACTTAAACCCCAGGTACAGGGTACGAGCCACAGCTCACGAAACAGACCACGCTACAGAGGCATTTTGTTTTGCCCACAGTAGTTTTGCTGTTGTTGTTAATTAGCCACCAACATTTGATATTTGGGACATTGCCCACACAGAGCCAGATTGCTGGCTTCGCTCAACAAAGCTTCAGCTCTGGCAATGCAGGGCGCCTGCTCACCACCCGGGGGTGACCTGCAGGCCCCAGAGCTGGGGCCCTTTAGAAGCAGCAGTGTTCTCTGCTTGCCATCACAAGGACTTTGAAGGTTCCATCCACTGTGGCCATTTAGCTTCTCACTAGCGAAGTCTGATAGATGACAGTTTGGTGCTATAGTGTCACATCTGCAGCAGCATTCGTAGCAGTCACCCAGGAGATGCAAGCTAGTATGACAGTGCTTACAAAGCACGCCTGTGTCCCAGCACTCAGAAGGCTGAGGTAGGAAGGTAAACTTCAAGTTCCAGGCCAGCCTGGGCTACACAGTGAGTTCAAGACCAGGCTAAACTACAGACTGAGAACCTGTGTCTCAAAAAAAAAAAAAAAAGTGAGGAAGGGAATAAGGGGGAGGAGAGGGGTGCAAGGGAAAGGGACCCAATATTTTGTAAAATTAATAGCGACTAATAATAAAAAGAAAAACCAAAACGAACAAACAAACAAACAAAAAACTTACGCTCTTCAGATTCTTCTTTGGAGAAGGAAATTCCAAACTAGAATGAAACCTGTGGTATCAGACGGCATTGGCAGCATGGACTTCGTGTATCGCTTGGGCCAGCAGGAGGGGGTCAGGAGCAGGAGCATCCCAGCCGCAGGGACACACTGTTTGGCCGGAGCATCATTTCCAAGCACCATCCCAGAATAAAAGAAACCAGAACTTCCTGGAAGAAGTTCCCTGAACTTCCCAGAGGAAGATCAAGTTGAGCTTAAAACATACTGTTGTGTCAGAAATGTAAATCTGCTCAGGGCCAAGCATGGTAGCCCATGCCTGTAATTCCAGCACTCAGGAGGCTGAGGCAGGAGAATTGCCATGAGTTTGAGGCCAGCCTGAGCTATGTAGTGAGTTCAAGGCCAGCCTACACTACATTGAGCGGTCCTATCTAAAAAATAAAAATAAAAAATACTGAAATTTAAATTTGCTCAAAAAGTGGTGGGGATATAGCAAACAGACAGAGAAAACAGGGAACCCACTTTCTTGGCCCCCTTCTCTGCTTCTTACAAACTTTCTTTCTCCAATAAATTATTGTTACTTTTTAGAAGAAAGAGAGAAAACAGCTTAAACTGGGCATGAGGGTGCACACCTGTCATCTCAGAATTCTTGGGGGGGTGGGGGGCTGAGGCAGGAAGATTACAAGTTTAAACCCCACCTGGGCAATTTAGTAAGACCTTGTCTCAAAAAATTAATTAATTAATTAAAAAGAACCAGGGATGTGGTTCAGTGCAAAGGCCCTGGCTTCAACCCCCAGGCCACAACAAAGAAAAAGAAAACAACAAAGAAGGGAAGGAAGAAGAAAGGAAGGGAAGGGAAGGGAAG